>JAPYZM010002521.1:0-21546 GCA_030522845.1 Psyttalia concolor
TGAAAATATCCTGAAAGTGATTGCAAAAGGGCTCAAAAACGAAAGTAGAAACCCCTAGAACCCCCTGAGCCTTCAAAAAGTCGAAAAAACGACGATAACAGGCTGAAAAATCCAAAAAACTGAAAAAAAAGCCCAAAAAGGGTCAAAATCAGCCAAAAAGGACTAAAAACGGCCAAATAGTGTAGATATACAACAATATAAGCATCTCATTGGAGAGGCGAGTCGGGTTCAGCGACGGTGGAAAAGAAAAATTCAGTGTGCAACGGCCTTAACACCGAGAAACACAAAGTGAAAGGCCTCCACACGTTGGCGTTGAATGTCCGGTTTTTGAAGAAGGCTCAGTCGCCACTTCAACATGGCTGTGCGCTGAATGATTTCTCCAGTAGTTGTCAAAATTATATTCAAGGATTGCGCCGAGACGAGATTCTTTTCAGTGCCCCCGAGGATGGAGAACAAGTGGATCCTTTGCGTTTTAGTGGTCTTCGGGTGTTTAGAAATAGGTGTCAATGGTGAGTAATTTAATTATCCCACTTTCACTGTATGATTATCTACAACCTGTTACCATTATCCGCAGTAATACCCCCATTATAAGCACGTGAATAGCATTTTGGTTGTCCCATTGAGTCGAGAAATGACGGGAGTTAAGAAAATTTGTAATTCTTCTAATGGAAAACTTCAAAGATTTCTTTTCCTTTTGTACTATTATGTTTATTATTTCTGGAGGAAATTTTATGAATTTTATGGATTTTATGAGCGAAGATAGAGCATTTCAATGAGTCAAGCGAAAAGTCAAATATTGAGAATAAAAAGAATAGGAAATCTGGATATTGTATAATGCAAATTTGTAAGGACTTAAGGATTTTTCCTTAAATACTACTTCGACAATTCAAATGAATTTTAAAATCATAGAAGACAGAATGCTATATGATGGAAATTTTTATGGATTTTTTCCTCTCTAGTGCTGTATTGTTTTTTCACAGGAGTTTCCTTGATTGAGTTTAATTATTTGATTGTAAGAACACTGAATGATTAAAAGAATGGGTGAATGAGGAAACTTTTGCATCGTTAACGTCGTAATTCTCCTTGTGAATAACAACATGACCTTTCAGGTTTACTACGAAGATGCATCAATTGCCGATCGAGAGGGGAGATGGGATCGTGCAAGGATTCTTTCAAAATGAATGCAACTATGATTGAGAGTGAACCGGGTGTTGATATTGTACCATGTGCCTCGGGATGGTGTGGAAAAGTTATAGAATCAGTTAATTTGAATAATGGTAACTGACAACTCCATCAAGTCTTCTCAATTCCTCCATATCAACCTTGAAGATAAATCTTTACATCATTCAAGTATTTTTATACAATTCATCCCAATAATCTCATTCAATTTCGTTCAAATTCTGTACTCAAAGCCTAAATTCTCATGAAAATTGTTGGCAAATTGGAAAATCGTCAACATAAAACTGAATTGTTTCTCTTTTTTCAATTCCATTTTCAATTCAGTAGAGGAATTTGAGGAATTATTACAATCCAAGCTATTGATCGTGAATGAATGAAGTCTTATTTAGTTCCCTTTTTGCCTAGAATACGGTACGGCAACGCAAAGAATGTGCCTCCAGCGGGGACCAGGTGATGGCATGGAAAGATGTGCCTATACCATAAAGAATTTCAAAAAAGTTTGGATGTGCTTCTGCAGCGGAGACTTGTGCAATAGCGCCAATTCCCTCAAGATATCCGGGGTATTTGTATTCATAACGAGCATTATAGTGATGCGATGATAGGCAAAAGACTGTATATTTTTATGTAAATAATAGAGAGATATGAATAATGCAAGTACAAATAGCCTTGTGTTTTTTTCTTACAAAACCCATAGAAGAGCGTTCAAAAATTCTTCTTAATATGTCAAGATTTTCCACACCTCAATGTAAAACTTGAAAAGTCCCATTTGATGCGCCCATTTCCTCCCAAGTTGCACCTTAAAGATTCTCAATTGTAGCCTTTTAAATGTCCTAAATTGAGACTCCCGTAAGTCTCAATTTAAAATCATAAACCCTAATAAATTAAATTTCGTCTTAAGAGTTGAAGAGTTCCTATCAATTGTTCTCTGGATATCTTCAGGATTATGTCCATCTGATTCAGTCTCAATTTCCGCGGTTATTGTAGAAGGGCGAAGTGGGCCTGAGGCTTTTCAGAATGTTCTCGTGAAGTCCGTTTGCTCGTCTGTCCTCCTGATTTCTCAATATGGCTCGAACGTGGGGAATCTCGTGGAAGAATAGCTCACCGTGACCATACAAATACCTGACAGCCATCATTGCGGCTTTGCCAGTCAGCAAAAGTGGATCAGGGTAATCTGCAAGATTTATTGAATATCTTTTTAACACTTCAAGAATGAAGAAAAAATGAATGAAAATGAAAATAGCCGAAGAAAGGCTTCAGTTAAATTTAATCAATGAATTTTTCGTGTTTTCAAAATTTTACCTAGGCCATTTGAGAAGTCTGGGGTGTGAGCGTTTTCAGAGTTAAAACGGAGGTCATTAGTGTCCAGGGGAGGTACGAATACCCCTACAGGCCAGAGAGATTCGGCGTTCTGGGGAGTGATCACTCGTGGAACTCTCAATGATTCTGGCAGCCTCTGACCTGAGGATAAAATCATTGCAAAATAATTCTTTCGAAGAAATTAAAAAGTTTTGACTACTTAATCGTCTTCATTCCTACCGAATAATGAATCTGATCTTCCGATACTGAGAAAATTTTTCTGAACGATTGTATTACCCCCTGAAATGAGAAAAATTAAAATAGTCTTTGTTTCAAAAAACAAAATCAGAAGCAGAAAATGAAAGCAGCAATTTATCATAAACAATTTCGAAAAAAATTTCGATGCCATCCAATTTACAGACAATTGGATAAACATCATTCTTAAAGCCCAAACAATTTCTTCTGACAGTATTTGCTAAACCCAATGAGTCTGTCGATATTCGGAAAATCAACTGTTCACTTATTGCGTCGCACAAATTGACAACTGAATTACCTGAATCCACGCAATTACTCACCATCAGTCGTGAGCGTGTGCTCGTGATAATGCGGTGGCGATACAAACCTGACGTGCACACTAGCAAGTGGAGCTGCGCACGTGGTGGCCCCCATGACCAATAAGCCCAGAATTTTCAACTGGAAGGTAGAGAAAAAATGATAAATTGCAGAGTGCAAGTGTAATTGACTTTTCGGTGCCGTTACCTGGGAATTATTCCTCTATAAATCTCGGCCGTTGCTACTCATCAAATCGCTCCTTTGAGAGAATAAATTCTACACTAGACTACAGTGTCATTAATCGGAATTGCCAAAGCGATGAGCTGCACCGGGAACATTTGGCGAAAATTGGGTGGAAATAAATTTTCTATTCTTTCCAATCGAACTTTTGAAGAATTATTTTTTATATGTAATTATCTGAAAACTAAGGCATTTCCAAAACAAAATCAGCAAACAAAGGGAAGAAAGTTTTTAGTGGAGTTCCTTTGGAATCCTCACAAAATATTCTACCAAAAACGGTAGAAATTTCTAAATGTAAGTAATTTCTTGAGTGAATGAAAAAGTTATTCATTATGTAGTTATCTCAGACATTACTTTTAGATATTAGTCATGCGATAAAATTTTCACTAACCCGCCCGAAGATAATATATTAACTAACAAATCTTCATTAACGTCCGGAAAACATACTTGCCGCATGATTTTGAAGCCGATAAATGACTCCACAGATCGTTGTACTTTTTCATATAAATTATTCTTCCGATGTTGCTCTTTAAGAAAACACTAGTAAATCCCGTGAAGCAATTCGTGCAGTTCCATTACCATTTTACTTCTATTCAATTCCGCCCTCTATAAGGCCCTCAACGGTTTATTTAATCTCACAATCGACTTAATCCAAAAAATTATAGATCCAAATCAGCAGCAAATATTTCTCTTCTACCAATTGGCACTCACATCCTTAGACACAGGTATACCATTGACAGTGAAAGTGAGTCGATTAGAATCACTCAGCTGAATCAATCCTGTCTTTCGAAATTGAAACTTCACTTCGGTTTCCCTTTGTCATCCCTTTGTCTCTCTGCTGCGCCATAATTTTTTGAATCAAATTGCAAGATAATGGAAGTATGAAGCAAATCGAGAATGGAGCGCACGAATATAACTTTGGATTGCGTTGCTAAATGGGGTACGTATTGAGTTCCTATTATCCCGTTCATTCATTACCACATGTAATAACGAAATAATTATAGGGTGACACGATAAGAGTGAAGTGAACTGAAGGCGAATGATATAATCCCACGAGTCAAAAACCACTTTTTTCACGTGGTACGAACAATATTTTTCATCACGCTGTGTCGGAAAAGTAACCTTTCAGTCACTCTCTGCTTTGCGTTGAGGGACTGAAAAGTGCTTTTCCGACACATTGAAATGAAAAATATTATTCTTAAACGTGTAAAAAGTGGTTTTTGACTCGTGGGATTATATCACTCGCCTTCGGCTCGTGATATAAACCTCCCACTTTTTCACTTGTTACGAAATATACTATTTCATCTCAATGTGTCGGAAAAGCACTTTTCAGTCACTCGACGTGAAGCAGACAGTGACTGAAAATGTGGGTGATGAAAAATTATGTTCGTAACTCGTAAAAAAAGTGGTTTTTGACTTGTGGGATCTATCACTCGCCTTCGGCTCGTGATATAAACCTCCCGCTCGCCAAAAACCATTTTTTTTCACTTGTTACGAAATATACTATTTGCCAATCAAATATTCTTCCGATAAGAATTTAAAACGAGTTTTACTATAGGAATTTCGGGCATTCGGTTGTTCAAAACAAATATGTTTGGTAAATTTAATTTCTTTTTCAGTGCTGATTCTCCACCGGCATCTTATCACAAGACTCGATCATCCCCAGAAAGGCCGAGCAAGTGCCAATGCTAGAGATTCCACGTGACTCGGTGCTTTACTTTTGGTCTTATAACCGGCGTCGATCTGGGGAGTGGGTAAAAGAGACGGGTTTTAAATTTATTGATGCCAGAAGTTGGGCAATGCCAAGACAAACCACGGGACTTTATATCTCGGAGCGCGTGCGACCGCATCCTGAATCCTCCGCACAAAACACAATCTCAAAGCAATTGCAGATCACGTGGCCCCAAGTCTCTGGGCCCTCGCCATTAAACCTCGTATATCCATCGCTCAACTATGTAAAATATACCTGCGGTAGCACTTACGTGACCAGCACCTGAAACTTTCATCTTCTCTAACGAGATCGAGCCATTAATAATTTTTATTTGTACCTCTGGGCCGATTTGTTCTCTCTGTCTCTCTCTAGGCGGGGGATCATTTTTCATACGGGTTTCTAATTAATCCGCCAAGTTATGGTTTCACTCCATCGCTTGGGACTTGTTTTAGATCGGGTGGAGAGTTGCATAATTAGGGCTTGAGTCAAGTAAAAATGAAATTTGAGTTGACTTTTAAAAATTCGCCGCCGGTTTTTCTTCATTCGATCGCTCTTTTTATTAATAATTCAACGGCGCAAGGCATTTTCTATCGATAATTGAACGATGAAAACCATAAAAACTATTTTTACCTCAACAGTAAATTCTCCGTTGAACTACAGAATTGGATTTCTCATCAATCGGTGAAGTAATACTAACGTCGAGAATTTCTTCTTTTAGTCAAGTGGCGAATTGCATAATCAATTTGAAGTGGCAATCGAGACGATAAATCCGTCGAATTTTAGATCAGGAAAGTCTTTGGAGAACATTTTTACAACGAGTGGATTGACAAGAAATCGTCAAAAAAATTCTGCAGATTTGTAGGCATATAAAGCTTTATAAAGCATTAAGAAAAATATAAGAACATATAATATTGCAATAAAAGACGCCAATGAATGATGAATTAATTTCACCCTTTTGATTGTACTATAAGAGATCGCATTATCAAGCTCTACATGATCATCCCTCGAGTAAAAATCTTCTCGTAATCCCGGTCTGAACAATTCATTTTTTCAGTAAAATTTTCTTGTAGATTTTATATTGAGAATAAATCCGAATGATATCCTACCCATTCCACATTCCATCCAATGGTTTCCTGTGACGTCACAAAAATGTGGGATGCCATATAAATTCACTACTTTGATGTAAAAGGTGAAAATGGTTGGATTACGAAACGAGACAAAAGGCTCAAAAATGCTGTTATCCATAAAAGCCGTCACGTGAGTTGTATCCTAAGCGTCTACTGTTGTTGCTGCCGACAGTTAATGGTATAAAAGGAAGGCCCAAGAACAAGAGGCGGAGGCGAACGTCTTACTCGTACAGAAATCATTATGCAAGCGTCTTGAATTTTTACGAAAGCACGGAAAAATAAAAAATAAAGAGGAGAAGAAAGACAAGTAATGCCTGTAATGTATCATTTGAATGACATACGAGAGATGTTAATGCGTATGTTCATGACTATCACATGATTCTAGTCCTTGAGAGGAAAGGAAAAAGTGGAGTGTCTTGATTTTTGAAACATGGAATTGTCTCATTCTTGACGGATAATTCTACAAAGAAACATTGCATAACAACATCTCTATCTACATTTCATACACAATTGAATTGATGAATTAAAAAGTCAATAAATTATTTCAATTAATAATCAGCGGAGATAATTAACTGATCATTAACGAATTTGAAACTGATTCTTCATTTTTATATTCAGATAAATTGGTGAAATTAATTTTTAATTAATCATTTAAATTAATTCATTAATTGATTTTCCGATGGATTGGTCTAATCAAATTTATTATATCGTTCATAGACGTTAATTAACTCACCATGAGCATGCTTAATTCAATGATTGACTAAGTCCGATAAGATCACTCACTCGCTAATAAAAAGTCACGATTTTTACCAAAGAATTAATTACAACCCGATTAATTGAGAGATTAATCGTGATCTCGCGATGGGATTATGATTGGATGATCGGATTGAGCTGAGGTGTATTGTGGAGGTGTCACGGACACACGCGGTCAGGAACTGATCCAGTTTAGACGTGCCTGGAGAATGTCGTGATCCATGGGTATTCCATCCCCCTTCTTACGTACCCCACTTCAGTGATGATCATGATGAAACTGGGAGAATAGACTACATTGTCGCTGGGATCAGTGCTAATTGCATCCTGATAGTAACAGTGGTATATGTGAAAATTCTCGGTAGATCTGATATACAGGAGAGTGCTGGTAATTTGAGGGTTGTGGGTTCAATTCCCGCTTGGACATTACCACAAGTGCACGATTCATTTACGTTGTAATCGTATCCCATATTGTTACGTTAGAAGCTTGCCCAATGACTGCCCGCAGTAAAATTGAAGAAAATTTTTCAATTTCACATTGAAGAAAATCATTCTTGGTATCTATTCTGGGCGAAATTGGAAGTAGTGATACCGGCCAAATTCGTGACAGGTCATCTCAGCATTACGGTTGACCATTCACGGTCACATGGCAAGAATGTGACCGACTTACTTAATGACGGTATGATGATGAATAGTAGCGTCGCTACAGATGTCCAAATTTAAAAGAAGAAAAAAAAGTTACTTATTCATAATGAATAATTATGAGAAATTACTCGCTCTATTAAATTAATTTCTCACGGATAAAATTAACTGATGGATAATCACATGACAAACTCAGCAAAGCATGAAACATTTTGTGACAAAGAGAACAATGACCGCGCTGAGAGGAAGAAATTGGCACTGCTGAAAAGATACATGTTCAGCTCGGCAAAATCTTTTGGACTCGAGAAAAATGTTTTCCAGAAGGAAATATTCTCTAGTGACAATCTTATTATTTCAACTGGAAAATATAGCAACGGGATACAATAGTATATTGCTGGATGGGTGTTATGGGGTTTTTTGCTCGCGTGGTTGGCCACCTGGCCTTCGGCTCGGTTTGCGAAACACCACGCGAGCAAAAAACCCCATAACGCCCATCCGGCATCATATTTGGCCGTAGTGATTTTAGGGTTTTCGAGTTTGGGAAGTATGTAATACCAACAAATACACATCTTTTTGAGCTAAATCTATTTTGAGTATTTGAAATATTGCGTTGAAAAATAATGGATGAGACTAAAAATGAAAAGTTATTCCCTCGAGTAGTCGTCTTGTCTCCAGGAAATTATTTTCTCTTTAGATAACATGAGTTTCCGTCAAGTAATTTTCTGACTCTCGGTAAATTTTATAAAGTAGAGAATGTAGATATTCCGAATAATCGAAATTTATTCATCCACAAGAATTGATTACTCCACTCTATCCTATGTTCATTTGTACCTGCGGAAGTTTGTAGTAATAACGGTTAGATTTACGCAAAATAAGAATCTTCTAGTCGTGCGGTAAACATTTCTTGCTCAAAATGAAATACGATTATGTCAAATTGCTTACTAAACTGGAGTAACCCACACCAAGGGTTGAGATCTCATGGCAGACGAGAGAATAAATAGTTATTTTTCAGAAGTCATTGTTTTCTAGACTTAAATACGTAAAAGTCGGTTTATTTCCTGGAAGTTACAAAATTTTCTTCCCGTTAATAAATTTACTTGGTAAAAGAAGTTTTCTTTCTCAGTGTAGGCAGAAAAAATGTTTTTTCAGAGGTTTTTCATTCTGAGTGAGCAGATTAAATTCATTTGTCTTAAACTACAGATGAATTCCAATAAGTCTACAATATCAGGCGGAAGTATCCCGATATTGTTGAGCAGAATTAATATATTTTCGGGAGAGCAAATTTGTTCTCTCAGCTCGTAATCTATATAGACCATTTGTCAGTGACCAAATGTCCAACCGATTTATTGACAAGAGATATATTTGTGACCTGAAAGTTTTTCATTTCTGATGTTACCTCGAATCTCTATTTGCAATAGTTTTGGGAAACGAGTAAAGTCTAGCTATTAACAAAAATTATCAGAAATTTTCGCTTCACTTTTTGGAAATTTGTTATTACATTTATGTTCCGCGCAGATTACAAGCAGTGTGGCCTAAAAAATTGGCATTTGGCATGGAAAATGATGGATTGGAAAAATCAATGAAACCTATAACTTGAGGTTTTGTGGAAACTTCGATTAATATCACAGAACTAATAATTAATATCGACTCTGTTCAGGTCAGAAAAAAATTACCAATTGAATTTTCACATCGGTCTCCGAAGTTCCCCGAAAGTCTCCGAGTTCTCGCGCATGCTCAGGTCCTCCTTTGCGTTCGTATTCACTGTAGGATATCACGCAGGCCGACGAGTTTATGGGTAATATTTCCCAAGATTCTTTGGTCGATTCGTACGGATATAAAAAAAAACTATAATATTTACGGTATATCTTGTTGAATTACTTGAAGTACGCGCTATTCTCTCTGATTGGAAAATTATAATCGGGGATTGTGAGTAGTTTTTCATAATTGTTGGTAATATTTAATAATAAAAATGGCGTTTCTTAAGTGTTATTTCAATTTTTGACAGTTGCGAACTTTGATGTGAAATTCAAAATCACAGAAATTGTTTGAAAATCGCGCACAAATTTCTGAACCCATGCTTCTACGATTTTATTCAATACTTTATAAAACTTGATTGTTATTGTTCTTGAGACAAATTAGGGATAACCTCAAAATTCGAGAATATGCTAATATTTACTTTTAAAAATGAAGCAATTGATTATTTCAGTTTTTTTCAAGAGAATTACTATGTCATTGGAAGATGCAGAAAAACAGGAAAATTCTCTAGAAAATGAAGACGATTTTACCCTCCTCGAAGAGTTGACGGTGAGTATTTTTGTTGAATTCCCTAGATAGTTGAATAATACACCACATAATTATAGATTCATCTAAAAAATACACTATTTTCATTTAAATATCTGAAAATATCGCTTTCAACGCCAATAAACTTATAATTCGACAATAACTTCACATTATTCTATTTTATTTAATTTTTATTATTCAAAATATTTTACTGGAGAGTTTATACTCAACGTTTGAATTAAGAAATTCTGATCCAACTGATAGCTCTTAATTATCTGAAAATTAATGAGTATTCAATAATTTCAGGAGGATCCAGACGGTCTTCCCGTCGTAATTAACGACGAAGATGGAACCGAGCTACAAGGAGTAATTCTGCAGGATCATGAGTTACTGGGAACCACACTAACTGCTGTTACATTTCCTGATGGTACACAAGCATTCGTGACCAATCATGATCCGAGCTCTGGTAAAAATTTCTAAAATTAATATTCAATTCCTAACATATTATCACAACATTCGTAGTAACAAAAAAAATATATTCGAACAAAATTTCTAGACGCTAATGAGTCAGCATTATTCGTGATCTCAATTAAAAATCCATTAAAACGAAATGACTTTCATATCAACGGACTGTAACGGTTGGGTGGATGAGGTGTTGCTCCGGCAGACATCCAAGTGCAGCAGGGTTGAACTGTGTTAATACTTAGATCAGTGATCCGGGTTCGCTCCCCGTCACCGGCAGTCAAAATTTGTAAAAAGTTGTAGCACTCTGATCTCACGATTCACTGCCGAGCAGTAGTCTCGTAAAAGGGACGGCTATACCTGTCCAAGCTTTTCCCTCAGGGTGAAGCTTCCTCTTGGTACTTGGTGAATGCGGTACAACGGGTTCGGGGGGTAGGAAGGGTAAATACGTAAAAGCCCGAAATGGTATACGTGAGGACAGGAAATTTTAAAGAAATATATTTTAAAATCATGTCAAATTCAAGCTCATTCTAATATGAATTTCTGAATAATTTCAATAATGCAATTAAAAATTTATTTTAATTATCTATTCAATGATTTATAATTTACTTGAAAAATTGTAGGTCTAGATTACAAAGACGATGATGACCTTCCCCGCTCCATAGTAATTCGAGACGTAGCAGATCTAGAAGGAAGAGTAGTTCACCTAGAGGTAGACCCAGTGGTCCTGGACTCTGAACCCAGTACTTCAAACTCTTCAGACACAACTTACGCTCAAATCCAGATAATAAATGGTAATGCCTACATGGTGACGAGTAGGCTAGACACAGATCCTCCGAAATCGAAGAAGAAGGATTCGAAGGGTTTCTCGTCAGATCTAGAGCCGAAAATTAGGTACGCATGTCCTCGGGAGGGTTGCAGCAAAATCTATACGACTCCCCATCACCTAAAAGTGCACGAGAGGTCGCATACCGGACTGAGGCCATACGAATGCGGATTTCCCAGGTAAATCAATGGCATAAGTCAATTTATTTCATTAATTTCCAGTAAATTAAATTTTCTTCATTGGGAAAGCCGACGAAGTAGCATTCATTAACTCCCTCAATCCTTCAGATGCAACAAGAGTTTTTCCACCGGCTATAGCTTGAAAGCTCACCAAAGGACCCACACGGGGGAAAAACCGTACAAATGTACTGCCACAGCCTGCGACAAGAGTTTCAAAACTTCGGGGGACCTCTTGAAACACATGAGGACTCACACAGGGGAAAGACCCTTTCCCTGTCCCTTTGAGGGCTGCGACAGGGCCTTTACCACCAGCAACATCAGGAAAGTTCACATCAGAACCCACACTGGAGAGCGTCCCTACACCTGCCAAGTCTGCAAGAAGTCCTTCGCAAGTGCTACGAATTACAAAAACCATATGAGAATCCATTCTCGAGAGAAGCCCTACGCCTGTCTCGTGGAGAACTGTGGAAAGTCTTTCACTGAGTATTCTAGTCTTTATAAACATCGCCTGGTTCATACACCGGCTAAACCATTCGAGTGTCAACTATGCCACAAGAGTTATAGGCAGCATGGAACCCTCCTAATGCACAAGAGAACCACGCATGCATTGGTGGACAGTGACGAAGGAGGCGACGTTTATTTTGATGGAGTCGAGCTGGGACAGGGGAAAGTGAGGAGAAAAAAGGGCAGACAAAATGTAAGTGAGAAAATTTTAAAATATCAGTGCGTCTAAGTAATTAAAAACAATATTTTTTATTCCTCTGCTTCCATTTTTTATAGAAAATTATGATGAGTAAAGCTGCACAAATAGAAACATCGGAAGCCACTGAAGAGTCATCTGACAATGAAACACAGATTCTACTAGTTGGAGATTCAAAACAACTCGTTGCACTTCAGGTACAGTGCCTGTTTAGTAAACAATTTTTACTTGAAGGAACAACAGACCCTCATTACTTACTTCATTTTTTTCTCCTTATTTTAGCAAATGGGTCTGGAAGAGTCATTTGATGATCCCACAATGGACACTTCCCTGGAAGGTTTGAACATAAAAATCGAAGAAATGGAATTTGGCTGGAATTGATTATGCCTAAAAGACAAATAATTACGGCATAAGTAGATAGCACAATCGAAAAACTGAGATAAGATATTTTATCGTATGACATAATAAACTAAAAAAATGATTTTAGATACCAAGTAATGTATTTACAATTCGTCAGATAATTCCTTGTTCTTTCCTTCACTACTCAGAAATGTGTGAACAGATGTCGATGATAGTAACACAATTATTAAGTACCTAAAAATACATCTTTCATTCTAATCTGAACTAACACTGGATTCTCCGAACCAGATGATCCCCGAAATACTCCTCAAATAATTCCCTAATTATTTGCTGAAGTAAATAGGTGACTGTAACGTTAATCATCACCCCGAAACCACAAGAATCGAAGCAGAGCGGAAGATAAGTTTACGATGCTGTTAAGCTTTGTTGGAATTTCCATTTGAATGGGTTTCAAAAACCGCGACAAATAAAAGAAATTGATATACCACGTAATAAATCATTCGCTCTTGCCACAGGAAAATACGTAATTTCAACGAAATATAGCCATTATATGACGGTAAAAAAAAATAATCAATTTGACATTCTCACAAATCGTGAATTGCTTCTGGGAATAAATTACTTCAGCAACAATTTGTGTCAAAAATCAATTTTGTGATTAAAAAAGCCTTCAACAGTATGGTTAAATGACGATTTGGGAGTATTGACCTCAAATAATAGTAAAAAAAAATCGTAAAAAGTAAATTATTTCAGTAACAATCAAAAACCGATTTTCATAAAACTGATATTTCCATTGAAAAGTATTTTTTAACGCTCTCATTCCAAATTATTCTCTATCAAAGTATTTATATTTGTACCATTATATACGACCGAGAAATCTTTCTACAAAATCTCCTCATCATCATCAATGAAGAAATTTTATTTTTGAAATAACTGTCAAATGCCAGTCGCTGTAAACTCGGTTAAAATGTCCGTTTCTTTCCAAACCACAGATAAATGAAAAAATTGAAATGCCACGCGATAAATCCTTCATTGTCACGACAACAAAAGACACCGAGAAAAAGCCTTCGATCACTAAAAATCGAATTGCATTTCAAGTGCAGCCTCGAAACCTTTCAATCGATAATTGCTGGACCGGTGCTTCCGGTTTGCAATTTGTCCTCCCACCATTATCCGGAAGACCTTCTGGCCCATCCTCATCATTCGCCACCACCTCCATTTAAAAATCAGTCTATGTCTGAGTAGGTGTCAAACCACATCGATTTTCCACTCGTAAAAAAAAAATATATCTCGCGATCACTCGAAGAAATTCCAGTCCTCCACCCGACTAAAAAACCATGACAGATTATTTATCGTCATAAACCGTGATTGAAAATCGATGTCGAGATAAACTACCAGAAAGTGACACTCAGACAGCAGAAATCGTAATAAATAATAAAATCAAAGATAAACTATCGAGCACTCACAGTATTACGTTCTAATCGAGGATAAGAAAATTGTGTGCTGGAAAAATCGGCTTTTATATGTGAATTCCCGAAGTGGGTCAGTTCTTCCCGAAGAAGTGAAATAATTCCAATGAAATATGATTTATTGAAATTGAATTGCACCCGTCAGAAGCAAAAAACAAATTCAAATACAGAAATTTAAAATCCTTTCACTTAAAATAAATCTTCCCGCAGTTCAAGAAATTATTACTCGCCTGAATAAATGCGTGAATAAGATGAAGCATTCCGGGAAAACTGGAAATACTCGCTATTCCATTGGAATTTTGTTCAATCAATTTCAGAATTTTGAAAACTAAGAGGACGAGTAAAGGTA
Source organism: Psyttalia concolor (assembly GCA_030522845.1). NCBI lineage: Eukaryota > Metazoa > Arthropoda > Insecta > Hymenoptera > Braconidae > Psyttalia > Psyttalia concolor. The sequence goes on from JAPYZM010002521.1 coordinate 14,120, forward strand.
ATTCTTGACAGTTTAATTTGTCGATTTTATCAATTCCAGTGAAACATTTTTTTCGCAAACCACGAATAATAGATCTTTAACGCCTGAACAATTTCATTTCACCAGAGTCGCCTTAAAATTTATTCGTGTTTGAAATGAACTTCAACATTCCACGGCATTCGCGTTAATCCGGATTCGCACTATCTCGGGAAGCACAAGTAGTGTATGAAGAAGATAAGCTCCGAGACTGAGGACCTGGAGGTACACAAATCGATTGCCAACGCGATAGAGAAGTCGAATAAAGAATAAATAAAAGGCACCACCGGCAAATTCGTTGCTTGTAACTCGTGGAAGTTGTCAGCAGTTGTCACGGAGTAAACAATTAGCTAAATTAATGTAAATTAATCTAATGGGGCCAGCAGAGCAGCTTCAATGCAACATATCCACTCGTTTTAACCGAGGATAAAGGAGCGATTTGTACGGTTTTATCATTGAATAGACACGGATTGTTCAACGACGCAGACCTTTATCTCTCGTTTACTGATCAAACCCACGAGTAAAGGGTCGACTTAAATATGGTGAACATTGCGGGAGGAAAATATTGATGTCATTGGGCCATTCATTGAAGTGGAAAATTTGGAGTGATTGACATTTTTCATGCGACGAACATATTTTTTTTGCATTTCTGCACGCGACAGTCTTGAGTGGCATCGAGGACATCTTCTAGATGATATCTGAGCGATCCTATCGAGGCAAACGAGTGGATGGAAATATTTGGAAAATACGTCGTTTGGGAGAATAATCTACGGTGCGATTGATAAATATAGATAGTCTTCGTGAACAAAGTTTACCGTTCCACCCCTCAAATATACTTAAATGCTAAATTTAATATATTTCATTGCATTCAATTTTACGAATTTATTAATTTAATAATTTTTAAAATTAGATTAAATTAACAAAGAATAGCTGTCAAATTGGATAATTCATTGGCAATTTTAAAGTACGTTCTTTTGTCATACGAATAACGCAGATTTTCATTGAAATTCAGTCATTTTTTTACTTTAATATGCTAACTGAGAATTTTTTCCAGAAAAATGTAGAATGTAGAAGGTATTGTAAAATTTTGCCGGAATTCCGGTGTATTGCTTGGTCATTGAAAAAAAAGGAATTCAATATTGTCTCAACTCTACTTCGCCAAAAGACTTGAGCCAACTGTCTAGAAATTTCATGTGCCGAATTCTAAATCAGTGCAAATTTTGTCGGATTGTTACAAATGGACTGATTACACACAAGTAGACTCGAGGTAAACAGGATCGAGGTGTCAACGCGTCATGACCTCGGCCATCTCGAGGTCCAGCTGCACGTGATCAAGATTCCTTCTAGACGTCGGTTATTTGCCCTCCCATTTTTCTTCATTCTTCCCTCAACTCTGGAATATCATGAGCAGAAATATTGATTAATCGTGAGGTGGGGAAGTTTTGAATGATTTCTGGATCATGTTATGTGTAGTACCTTAGGTAACGATCCGGAAAATTTATTAAAAAATCAAATAAAATAAAATTTCGATTTGAAAAGCCCTATTTATCATTGAAGATGATGAAAACAACTCAACTCATCACGTTTTATCTCGAAACGAATAAACAAACTGATTAATTAATTGCGGTATTAATTAACGATCTGAATACAAACACCATGAAGTCACTTGCCAGTTGTTGGATCATTTATCGATCATGGGACACGGTGAATTGATCAATTCCCAGGCAAAGTGCGTCCGTGTGTCCAGGTTGCGCAAACACCCCGGACGTATGTGGACGACTTTTGTCTTCCCATTTTCATTGTCACGTCAATGACAACAGGGACAATGGTCGTGTGCCCGTCCTCGGATCATCAATAGAAAAATACGACTTTAACGTCTCATATCACAAGGAGTTTTTAAAATTGCTAGCGCTCAGGACGAATGTCTGAATGTCACGACTTCAATGGTATAATTGAATAATTGTTCTGCCTATTTTTACGCGGAATAAATCAGGTCTTGTCATGTCACATGGCTCCATACTTCAACAATATTTGTCACCTAGTTTCCAGATAAATTGTTAGTCACTGGGGGGAGGCGGTGAGAGGATCGGGACTGAAGGACTCTTCGGATTGTTAATCCTCGAGGCTCTAGTAGAGTTCAGTAGTAAAGCCTCTAGTAGAGTACAGTAGTAAAGTTGAAGAATAGTCAGGATGATTTTTGTTTAGAAAAATTTTGATTATTTATCCTGGATCCATATTTTATAAGCAATGGGTCTGTTTAACATTATTATCACCAGCTGTGGTAATGGATAGCCAACAGTATTATTTCCTTGTTCATATGAAGGTAATTGTACTGAACTAAAAATTCCTCGCAATTGGTAAGAAAAAAACGGTTATTTTTTATTTTTTTCACAAATTTCGGAGAAATTGAAATGTACTAATTTCCGGAAGTGCATGTAATCAAGATTGGTGGACGTTGCCGGCGAAAAATATTAATAATTTTGAGCAGGAAATTTGTTTGAAAAATTCGAGGAAATGGTGACGTCCCGTTACCCCTTAATTCTTTTTGTTCGTAGTCGTGTGGTGTGGCCACAAGCGGTGGGGAGTGTTTCTCCTACTTCACACCTCACAAATAAATCTTCAGTCGAAGGATTTATCAGCAAATCATATATTGATTGATAAATTATTCACTCATCCTTTTAATCTTCTGATTTATGCTCATCAATTTCCGTCGGAATATTGAAAACGATGGACTGCATCTGTGTGAATAATTAATCATCCCCGACAGAAATTAATTGATAATTTTACGTCTCAAATTACAAACGTTGATTCCAAAACATTTTCATTTAAAATAAAATTCTATGCAGATCAATAATCGATTTTGATAACATTTTTACATAGCCGATTTTTGGTAGCTGTCAAATAAAAGAGCGAGAAAATTCTGTTGAATGACATCGGCAGAATTTACTGGAATTTCTTATCAACTGTTTATCTGCTCAATTTCTAGAACTAAATTTTCGAACAAATAAAAATTCTGAAATCATCAGATGTCTGACTAAATGAACCATTGATTAATAGATCATTAATTCTTTAAATTCTCAGGTTTTAGCTCATCAATTTCTTGAAACATTGAAAATGATGGACTGCATCTGATTGACGTTAGTAAACGATGATTCCTAGGGGGCCGATAGAGCGCAATCATCCAAAAAAAAAAAGATAATAGCTGAGACATGATAAAAGAATCGGAGAAAACGACCAGCGAGGGGAGGTGGCAGCACGAAAGACAAGTGGGTGCCGGTTAAAAGGGAGAGACGCGGGCTTTCATGAGGATCCGCGATCGACGGACATCAGTCGGACTCGAGGACACGAGTGGACGATTACCATCAGCGAGAACAAAGAATTATTCACGCATCGTGATGATTTCGTGACGAATTCTGTGTAATTATCGGGGTGAATCTCCCTCGTTAACTGGATTACGGTGGTGTTGCGGGTATTGTTTCTGTTTTATTCGGAGGAAAAGGAAATTTCACTGTGACAACGTCGAAACATGTCGAAGAAGCAATGGATGGTACTGCTAATGCTGTTCCTGACCTACCTTCTTCTTGGTGCCTCGATATTTTATCACATTGAGAGCAGATTGGAGATTGAGAAGGTCCAGCTGGCGAGGCAGGAACGTATGGAAATCAATGGTATTCCAGGTTTTTTTCATCATTTGAATGGGGCAAACCGATATTCCAATACTAATTTGTTAATAGAAAATTCTAGAGCAGTGGTTGAACAATTATATTGAAATATTCCATAGAATTTTATATTGCTATGCAACTTATTCTATTGATATATTTTCTGTGGAAATTATACGACTGAAATTTTCCAAGATCTCCAACATTTTGGAATTCCCCTTAACAGTCTATCTGTTAGCCTGCTTATCTTAGTCGAAGATACGATTTTTAAATGAGTGAACGTTTCTTTGCCCGTGCGAGTGAAATCATGAATGTTGTGTTTATGAATAAATTTTGAAGATAAACTGCCATTCATAACTGATTTATCAGTGGAATCATTCGCTGTAGAGATCATTCAATAATCAAAAGATAGAAACAATTCAATACAATTCTCTTTAAAAGTCAGATGAATTTGAGTACTTAGATTTAAAAATTATGTTTTCAATAGATATCAAATTACTTTACACATTCAAAATCAAAGTTGACAGTTAAATGTGTACCCGGTTTTGTAACGCCCGGAAGTGTTTTATTGCGTCTGTTGCATGCGTCTTTACTTGAAATCATTGAAGTTTGACGTTGATAAGCAAATTTGGAGAATAAATCGTGATTATAACTGATTAACTGGTGGAAGATTCTTTGAGATTTTCCTTTTGAAAATTACTACATTTCAGTGTGGAAATTCCCGAATTAGTGATTTTTAACTTCCGTTGCGATAATATTTTTCTTTCATGATGCGTCTCAAGAAATCCAAATGCTCTTGATAAGAAAAAGATTTTTCAAATAATTGGAATGGAACAAATTGTCTTGATAAAATACCATATCAACAACAATTTCAATGACACCGAAGAAAACAATCGAAAGTGGAGAAAAATTTGATCGTCAATTTCGATACACCGCATTGTCAACTACCCGATGAAATCTAATCGCTTATCACTGATTACTTTACTACAAAATCAGCGTCGTGATCACTCGAGCCTAATACTTCAGTTATTTTTTTATTTCATTGTGACGAGTAACGAATGCGCCGTAGCTACAGGAATAAATAGCGAACGTGGATTTTTTTGTATGCAGAGGAGTGTCCCATGATCGCGGTTTGCAAGAGGAAGGTCTAGGCATTGTAACCCAACGGCGGCGGTTACAATGTCGCCAGTCTGTCCCCAAGGGCCCAACAGTTCTATTTATTTCGGCTTCAACTGACTAATTCCCTCATTTTCTAATAGAAAGTCTCATTAAGTAATAGAGTAAATAAATGGAATCACAGAATTAAAAGAGGAAGGCATTAGTCACGAGAATTGACGCCAATTTTATGGGCCCAGACGATAAGAAATTATTGTAAACGACAATTTCATTACTTCGTGGCCAAAGTATTTTTCAGAAATTTTTGTCCGATTTTTCAGTGGATTTGTAAAAGTAAGAATTTGCAATTTTTAATTATTATGCAATGAAGCTGAATTCATGAATTACTAAAGTAGACAAAGTACGTGATTGTCATTATGATTTGACTTTAATTGAATTGAATTTGTCGTACAAATCACAATTTTACAAAAAAATATAATACGAAAATGAAAAACTGCAATAGCATTTCAATTTCAATGGATGAACAAATTTTGCAGCAGTGATTTATTTGTTATAATTTATTCTAAAGGTGACGGAATATTTATGTCAGAAATTAATCGAGGGATCTATATGCGGCCGTTATTAAACAATGTCAAGTTAAATAGATCAATTGGCTGGGTAACTCCTCTCGTGACTCTTGTCTCTCACGATGCAATCAAGAGTGACAAGAATAAGAGTGAAAAAGTTGAAGAAAATTGTGGGAATTTGCAGTGGAAAACAGATTGCAGGAATTCTGGGGGAATCAGATGATCGCACACTCGGAGGGCACTCTAAGATACTGGTGGGATGTTGTGGAGCATTGAGAGAATGCTGGGATGATTCGTTGATAAGATAATTGTTGACAATTGAATAGGAACGACAAACTGGACATGATCATTTTCGTAGTTAATTAGTAAATATTATTTTCATGGGCGGTGTTAGTCTTTCACGTGATATTGTTCGTTATTATGAATTCAGTACTCAAAATTGATTGAATTAAGAGCACACTTCCATTGTTACATTAATCTCAATGAATTGTTTTTGCAGCTCTGCTTCATGCTCACTATATGCCAGAATCCGCTGAGGACCAGCACGAGATTCTTGAGAGGCTCACGGTCTACTGCGGCAAATCGGTCTACAATTACAGTGAGAATGAAGAGGATCCATTGAAATGGGACTTCTACAACAGTTTTTACTTTGCCTATACCGTCGTCAGCACCATTGGTAAATACTAATGTTTTTTTAAATAATCAGAAACCTAAATACGACTATTGAATTATGAAATATTCACTCTAGATGACGGAATGAATATGTTCAGTAAATTCCAAAAATTCCAGAAGTTTTTCTCTTCGCGCTTTCCCTCATTGCCTCCCACGTCTGAATTCAGCAGAGACAGAATCAAGCTTAATTTTATTATCTAATTAATACAATTAGTACAACTATTGATTTTTAACATGTTCCAATTTTAATATGCGCTATCCATATATTTCAAATTAAATTCTCACTAACAATGAATTTCAAGTTTGAGAGTCGAAGCGCCGGAAGATTTGACAATTCAAATTTTTTTTTTTCAATGACTCAATGGCTGTTATAGCTATGATTGATGAATTCGTTTGATTGATTTCGTTGATTCCTGTGTTATGTCTAATGACGTTTGTTGGCTTTTTCATCAGTTGATAAGTTGACGAGACTAACTTAATTTATTATCATATGGAAAGATAACGTAATGATCTTTTGCTTTCTAATAAAACTATTGTTTTCATTTATGCATGTGTAGGTGACAGACCCTCTTTAAAAAATCAATGGATTAATTTTTTTTCTTCATTTTCCTTCCTCAGGGTTCGGTAATCTAGCTCCAACGAATCCCCTTGGCAGAATTCTCATGATCTTCTATGGTCTCATTGGCATTCCCATGAATGGTATTCTCCTCGCCCAACTCGGTGAATTTTTCTCCATAGTATTCATCAGAGCCCACCAGAAATACAAATCCTACAAGCAGAATCATCATGACGAGTGCAAGAAAAAATTGACACGTCTGGAAAAACGAAAAGCTGGCCTAGCTGCGCAGATTCTCATGTACCTGGCACCTGGTTTCGTTATGTTCATATTTTTTCCTGCATTCTTGTTCTCTTATTACGAGGGTTGGTCGTATGACGAGGCTGTCTATTACGCGTTCGTCACACTAACTACCATTGGATTTGGGGATTACGTTGCTGGTGAGACGAATCAATTATTTTTTTCCCTCAATTCATGGAATCTGTGAGAGGAAACCGATCGAAAGTGTCGGATCGGGAACTCTCGATGAAATAACAAATTATGTCATTTTTTCCTCTCGGGGAAGAACTGATTTAACTGATAAAACTTATTATTTCGTCATCGATAAGGTTGATTGTGATGTCCTCTGTGATTAATCCTTAATCTGTTTTTTCATTTGATAACTGCTAGCGTGTGGAAGTGGATCGAGGTGAGAGTACCTGAAATTCATTGCAATGTTGTGTGTTGGGGAACAATCCATGGAATTAACCGACGTCGGTGGCTCATGCGGCTAGGCGCGAGCCTAGTGTGCCAAAGGTTGTGAGTTCAAATCCCAGTGGGTGCGAATTTTTCAACTGGCCCCGA
>JAPYZM010002522.1:0-13870 GCA_030522845.1 Psyttalia concolor
AACTGGAAAACTTGACACGTTCATTTGTTTGCAACGAACCTATCGGGAAATATCCGATAATTTCGAAGCTCTCGTGGTATTATATGTGAGAATTTACTCGTTATTTATGTGGGAGGATAATCAAAGCATCCGATTTTGATATTGATTGTATCGATTTGCATAGCCTGTAGAGAAATAGAAAATTGAAAATGGGCTCGAAGGACTCGCAAAAACTCGGACGATGGTACTTCGGTGGTGTTGCCTCGTCCGGTGCTGCCTGTGTTACTCATCCATTAGATTTACTAAAGGTATTTCAATTAATTACTAACAATAGCCACATTAATTTTCGTGGGGACGTCATTTGTCATGAGGCGTGAACCAGAATGATATAGTTACCTAGTTGGAATACACAATTTCTCGTTGAAGTCCTCTTTTTTGCCATTTTCATTTGTTTTTTTGTGTTCCGACAAGTTATATCATTCAAATTGATAATTTTACATTTTTACCACAATTTAACAATAATTGATTAAATTATTATTATTGAGAAAATTTCATTCCCCAGAATATGTAGAGTTTGGTAGAATTATATTCTTAAATTATTGTCAAAATATTTCAAAATCTAGAAAAACCGCAAGCTATATAAACCAAGCAGTAGAAAAATTGTTCTAAAATAATATATCGTTCATTTTTTTTGTCTTACAGATATTTTTGAAATCATCTTCAACTTTTACGTCTCAAAATCCAGAGCATCTGTAGTATTCAAAATTATTCGATTATAATTTCAATTTTCAGTTTTACATTTTTCATTAGGCTTAATTGTTACTGCAGTCATTGACACTTGGAAATTTTCATTTCTCTTGAATTCTCAAAATTGAAGAATAAAATTTAAATATATAAAAATCGTCTGGTCATGGAAGACAATAAAAAAACATATATTAAGAAAAAAATTTTTCTCGATTCCCCTCGTCAGAAATATTTGCAAAATGAGCTAGAAATTTCTATTTTTAAATATAAAAAAATAAAATATCCTCCCCTCTAGCTAATTTAAAAGAACTCTGATTGCACTTTTCAATTTCAAATTCTTCTCATTTTCAATTGAATAAATAAATCCAATGCTGAATACCAACTCAGAAAATGATTTTCCCGAGAATAGCTAGAAATCTCAGCACTCGTTAAACTTTAGATCGATTTCTCAAAAATAGACGTGAAAATATAACGATTCAAACATTCTTTATATAACTCATTGACTAACATTACGTAATATGAATCCAGAATTCGGCATGACATGCTCAACGAAAAATCCTATTCAATAGAGAAATGATAATCAGCTATTATGACATAATATTGATGCTGATGCTGTTTATTCCAGGTCCAACTGCAAACGCAACAAGAGGGCAAAGTGTCAATCATTAAGCATACATTGAAAATTATTAAGAAACAAGGATTTTTAGCGCTTTACAATGGCCTCAGTGCTTCCCTACTACGTCAGGGTACTTACTCAACAACGAGATTTGCAGTTTATGAGGTTGTATTTTTATAGCATATTAAATTTACGTAAGAAAAAAATTTCAGGAGAAAAAATTAACGAAAACTAATGGATGGATCATTCCATTAAGAAATTCCAGTTTATCTGTCCGGGTTTTCTTAATTAAACTGTGCAATGGAAAATATACGACAGAAAGGAAGGAAAAATGAACGAAACTTAGAGATAGAAAAAGTTGTATAGAAAATTATGATTTTTTTTTCTATTAAATAGTGTCTATTTACCTGAAAGCTACTAGCATTTTAATAATATTTTCTGTAGGGTTTTAAATGAGTGGATTATATTTGACTTTGCGATCTTTCGATCAGGTAGTGAAGCAAGGGATTGAAAAGCCCGGAGAGCCCTTGCCATTTTATAAAAAATTGCTGATCGCCGGATCAGCTGGAGCTGTTGGAGGAATTTTTGGAACACCTGGGGATCTTATTAATGTGCGAATGCAGAATGATATCAAATTGCCACCTGAACAAAGGAGAAAGTGAGTTGTTTATCAATTATAATAAAAGGGAATTAGGATAACAACAGAATTGTCTTTTTTCTCCTCTGATATCTCGAATTCCGCAATCTACCCTGTAAAAGACTGTCAAATTTCAGGAACTTTGTTGTCGAAGATTTTTAATTTCATCAGAAAATTAATGGAAATTATGTATTTTCATTTAGTCGAATAGTTATTTATTAATTGTCTATTGTTTTAATCTTTGGGGTATTGTCTTGAATTTTCAGTAAAACTTTTCTACAAAATTCAATTTTTGTCAAATTAATTTTTGAAAGTAGTTTCCGTGGAGTTCTTTTCTAAAATTCGCCAAAAACTAAGAGTATTAAACATACTGGAAAAAATTGGATTCACTTTTCGAATTCACTATTGAATTTGATAATTTTTTTTAACTATACCGTTCTCAAAGATCCCTACTAAAAAATCATTAAAAATGCTTACAGTTATAAACATGCTTTGGATGGACTGATAAGAGTAAGCAGAGAAGAAGGCGTTTCAAAATTATTCAACGGCTGTTCAACAGCCACTGGTCGAGCGATTCTCATGACAATAGGACAATTGAGCTTCTACGATCAAATTAAACAATATCTTCTGCAATCTGGCAAGTTCGAGGATAATTTAGGAACGCATTTCATCGCAAGTCTCACGGCCGTAAGTCTTTAAATCCCCCCTAGGAATAAAGACAAATAAAAATACAGTCAGTGTGATAGCGATTCGATGGAGATAACAAGAAAACAATTTTCGCCAGTTCCATTAAAAATTTAACAGGACATCGACAATTTGTCGATATACTGTTTGTCGGGTAAAAGATTCTCTCTTCATTGATTCGTGAAGGCTATTTGATTTGTCTCGAACGGTTGTACTGAACTCTTTCATTTATTATTTAGGGTGCCATTGCCACGACCCTCACGCAACCTCTGGATGTTCTCAAAACACGCGCTATGAACGCTAAACCGGGTGAATTCAAAAATATCGGACAGTTAATTTTGTATACTGCGAAACTCGGACCGTTGGGCTTTTTCAAGGTAAACTATTCTATTTTTGAGTCAAGGTAAAATAGATCACCGATGAATAATTCAATCGTAGAGCAAAAAAAAAATTTATTAAACATCATACTATTTTTTTTTACATTTCAATTCCTTTGGTTCAATTACATAAATTAATCTAGCGAAATTAAAGGAAAATTCTGTCAGTTTTTTATCAATTTTATTCGTATTCTATTTGACCCTTTTCATTAACAAAATAAATTTTAAAAATAAAAAAATTCGAGTTTAGAGGTTTTGATAGAAAATACTTTAATTGAGAAATATCAAGAGAATTTATTTGTTTTTCGTTTGTAAGAATTTTCCATTGAGCATTTTTCGTCAGAGATGGTGCAGATGAGTTGAAGAAATTTACGACCAAATAAACTAAAAACTAATAAAAATCCAATAAAATTTCCGTTTTAGTTTTTAAAATAAAATATTATAGCATTAATAATTATTTTTAATTTTTCAGGGTTACATACCGGCATTTGTTCGACTGGCTCCACACACAATCCTAACTTTCGTATTCCTAGAGCGACTTCGAATTGCTTTCGGCTACATCCCGAATGATAAGAAAAACTGAACAAAAAGCCTCGATAATTCCTACCGCATTGATCATGCAAATAATTGCTTCCAGAACCACGTTTGTTCGTAAGAATAACGAATCATTCCGTCAATGCAGTTTTTAAGGTACAAAAATTAAGAAATCCACCGAAAATTTGGACACGCGATTCCAGATATATTTTTTTTTTAATGAAAACGGTAATATCTACGAACATATGACTCTTGTAAACATTCCAATGAGACTATATTTTGTTACGTATGGGCTGACATATATTGCTGTTGATATACATATACAATGGAATTCCTCATGTCTAATGAGACGCACAAAAGCGAGGTATTATTTTTTTGATGATAAGATTTGAAGATTCTACGCACGAGAAAATTTTATAGGCGAACTTTGCGAGTTCGATGGAAAATTTTACAGAAATTATGTTATACAAAAAAACTATACAATTATAATGTTTTCGATTGAGAATGCCATAGAAAATTCTTTTACATGAATTTCCGAGTTTCTTCCATTCCATTCTTGTCGTTTCTGTTAAGAAAAAAACAACAAAAAAAATAAAAATTCAGATCAGGGGATTTTTATTGAAAATGTTTCAATAAGATAAGTTGCGCAGAAAAAGCGAATGCGATTTTTCAATACAATCGACCAAAAACTGATAGGGAATTGAAAAGAATTCGTCTAATACATTTGCTAGGGTTTTCCATAAAATATTTTCGTACGTCTCACAATTCTGAATATCCTTTAACCTAAGTAAACCTGCGATATCATCAGCAAAGAATTAATTATTGTGAATTCCTATGTGTATTAAAGATGTTGAACAAATAAAGATCTATTTATTCTGAAAAAAATATTGATAGATGTAGTCATACGGCAGAGTCATTGCAGGTCAATGGAGTCAACTTGAAGTTACGTAATGGTAAAAAGTGCTGATTTCCTTACTAAAAATTCTGGAAATTAATGGATTAGTACAATACAGTACAAGCGAAATCCACTTAATTCGGGAACTCCATATTTAATCAACAAAAAAATATTTTTATAGGTCATGATTAATTTTCTTCGCAATAAATCTCAGATACTAAATTTTCCAAGCGTGATTTTTTAAAATTTTCTACCACCAAAAACCGTATTTTTTCAAGGTTTGAAAGAGAGACTTTCTAAAGAGTTCAAGTTTCATTGAAATCTGGAAAGAATAAATTAATCGGCAATTGTAATAAGAATTTTTTAAAATAATTAGTTAATTCGTGGATTACCTGATTAATTATTCACTTTATCGACAACATCGTTGATATATTAAAAATGGAAACCTTGAAAACTTTAATTGAGTAGTACCACCTTCAATTAGTCATCGAAAAACTCTATTTGGAGACCAGAAAAATATGCTCTATCAAACAAACAAAAATTGTAAATCTTTGATTTCCAAAAAGGGATTTGTTAATTTTACACTGACGTAGCAGAAAAAGTTGTATTTTTATCGACGGTTATTAACTGGTGTCTCTTAATGTATTATACCTTAAAGTACCTCCGAGCTGATATGAATTAGTTAAGTAAATGAGCTTCCGAAAAAATTTAATGTTCTGCTAACTATTCATAGCATTATATAGTTCGCAATTGTAATGGAATTAAACTGAAGGAAAAGAAATTCTTTCATTGACTAATTGACTAATCGTCCACTTTATTGACAAACTCATTAAGAATATACTATTCTAAATATAAGGCGTATCAAAATGTAATTAAGTTGTACCTACATGATATTTATCACAAATTTTGCAACATCAAATGTGATAACATAATTTATTTCAGGATTAACACAATGAATTGGGATTATGTAATTTACCATAATGAATTATCATTTATGTACAACATTATATTATGACTCGATTGTGCTTTGATTATTTGAAAAAACTCGCCGAGCAAAACGATAAACATGGATTAGATTTTTTGAAATAATTCTTAATGAACACAAGACTACAATTATGATGTAAAAATGATTCTAATAACAAAAGTATTATGCTTTAACGCAAATACTAATAATGAATCTCTTAATTCGCTTTTACTCTGCTAAAGAGGTTTCATCCACTGAATTTTTCATAATTTTTTTTGTGATGATGGAAAGTACGCACACGTTAGGGGGACTATTTCACTCAAAATCTGGCAAGTCTAGGATTTTTTCAACAAATTCAGCGACATTGGTGTCCTTCTTCGAGTGTTCTATGATGAAATCTAGATCCAGAAGTTGGCTATAGTTTGGGCGAGCTGTGTAGTCCTTCATTAAGCTGAAGAGGATAATAAACTTCAGGTCAAATGATTTTTATTTAAATTCAGGATGAATTGAAAATGGTGATAATTCAAATTAATTTCATTGCTGTGTATCGATTAAGAGAATGGTTCACATTTTATTTAGTTTTATGAAGTATTGCAATTACGAATGAACTTCGGTTTATTCTCAACGAAAAAATACTGAGAAAAAGAGAAATTGATTTTTTCAAGACATAAAGCAATGAATTATATGAAAACTAAAAATTTCTTCTGGAATTTCGACTAGAATCATAATGAAATCAACATATAAATTCATCCCATTTTTACATTTCATCTAATAAAATTAAAGCAAACGACCAAATGAGAATTGAACGAGTGAATGATATTTACGCACCACTTGGTAATGAGGTTTTCAAATGCTGGAGTAAACTTGCTAGGAGGAAGTTTAGGAGGATCATCCTTGACCACTTGTTTCAATTGTTCAAAAGGTGTGCCCCACGACTCGTAAGGAAATTTCCCAGTCGCCAGTTCAACGAGAGAAATCCCCAGGGACCAGACGTCCGATCGTATGTCATATTGCGAAGGATTCCCCGAGGGATCTATCCTCTCCGGCTGTAATTAACAATCGAATAAAATTACAGAAATCTTAATTGAGGGAAAAACCTAGCGCTTTTTCAAAGAAATTCTATTGGACTTCAATAGCAAGTACATTTATTACATCAATTCAGTTGAAAATTTTACAATTTATTGTATCAAAACTTTTTCAAGACTTTATACTGAAAAGAAAAACAATCCGGAAATTAATTTTCAAGATTTTGCTTCAGATCAATCTGAATTTATTTAATCTTTTCCGTACAACATCTCTTGAGAAAATGATACTGGGAATTAATCGAATTTTTAACATCGTTTTAGAAGAAAATTGGCCAGGAAAACGCTACGTCTCTCTTTTAACATTTTTAACACATGAATAATCATTGATTATTTTCATTTAGCCAACTAAAATCTATAATAATTCGTTCACTTACTGCCATGTAGGGCTTACAACCGGCATCAATGGTTTTAGCGACAGAATCCACGAGATAACCAGAGATTCCAAAATCACAGATTTTGACTTCCCCCTTACGATTTATCAAAATGTTACTGGGCTTGACGTCTCTATGTATTACCCTCAGTTGAGAGTATAGATAGTGGAGGGCACTAACTACCTGAGAATATAAAAAAAAAAGTTAGCATTGAGTGACAAAAATGTTTTCAATTTATTTTAATTAGTGCACCGTAAAATTAGTGGTGGATTGAATCGAATTCGTTGGATAACTTGATTGGAGTTTAATCGAAATGTTCAATAGGAAATATACTGTGAAAAAACTCCATAAAATTATATTATTATAATATATTGTTTCTTTGCGTCACAACAGAAAAATTTAAAAAAAATGTTAAAAACTTGAGCTTAAGAAATTGCATTCGAAATTCATCAATGGAAAAAGTTGTATTGGAAAATAAAATTAGTGTGATTTTTATAAAAATTATTTTCTATTGGTTATTTCAATCAGAATAACCAAAAATTACAAAAATATGAAATACAGAATTGAACTTACTGCAAAAGCTATTTTCCCTAAAATATCCTCAGGTATTGAGCATCCATTTTTATAGGCCTTTGTATAAAATTTATCTAGACTCATATCCATTACTTCCATACATATCCAGACATCGCCTTCCCGAAAGAGTGCTCCATAGAATTGTACAGTATATGGACAATCTGAACTTCTCATTGAAATATCCAAATCCATCAACAGTCTTTTTTGTTCCTGTGTATTGACTGTCGCTGTGATTCTCTTTAAATAATCAAAATTGACGAATTTATGAGAAGTTAATAAGATTAATTATTTTTATGCAACATTCCGTAATTAAATTTACAATGTTAGTAATGAATTGATGGAACTGAACCATTTTTCCCTTAGATGATATCGTTGAGTCCTATCGGCTTTAATGCCGATTTTAGTTATGTTTTAATGTTTCTTTTTCAGTTATTTGTAGCTGTGAGTTTCAATAGAGTGAAATAAACGAGTGAATTACGTCAGATGGAAGAAAATGACAAATATTAATCTATTAATAACAAGTGCCGTATAAAAATATTATCCACTCGTATGAGACAAGTTACTAAGAAATTACAACTAATTCGCTAGACAATTTCGTTGAATTTCTGTTGAACCTTCTATTAGTTTGTGACCGTTTTACAAAAATGTTGAGCATAAAATATGGTAAATACATAGTATCGTTCCCTCACCTTCGATTTTTCATTTTGTGTAATTAGATTTGATGTAAAGTTGGATTCTATTGCGTGAAATATAAGAATCTGAAAACCCTTTGTATCGAAAACGGTTGGTTTGGAAGTTACGGACCCCAGTACATCACATACCTCACCACTCTTTACATAATCTGGGATCAACGGCGTAGACGTGGTGGTGCCTGGTCCCAAAGACAACACATGTTGGTACAAACACAAACAAGGCACGGCATAACGATGGCGCAAAAGTGAATCCCTATAATCCCCCAATGGGAACCCATCCACCGTCTGCGACCCTCCTGTAGGTCGAAAATTTGAAAAGGTGTCGGTAAATGTCTAGTGTAAGTCCACCTAGACTTTGAAATTGAACCTTGGTTAGATATCATGTCTCCGTGGCTCCAATGTTCATTCTAAACTTCATTTGTTGAAAATGTCGGATGTCGCAATTCAAAAAATACCTACCTCACCCCTCTTTGCGTGATCTGGGACCAAAGACAAGCCACGTTGAACAGACACGGAGAAGGGACAACACAAAGATGATGTCAAAATTCACCAACAATGGTCTCTCGAATAGTCAACCCACACAACCACCGCCGAATCTTCTGCGGTAAATTTTTTTTTGAAACATTAAGTCTTCACGTGTGCGTCAGACTGCCAAAGAGACGAAGTGGTCGACTTGGTGAGGGGAGACCATTCCAATATTCGGGATCGTCATAAACCCACACAAATCATTGCCCCCAAAAGCGGTTTTCAGATTCATTCTTGGGGCACGGAAACCTACATTTTCATCATGTTTTATTAAATGTAGTCTGGCGGATTAGCCAAAGTCTCACATGGAGACAAAAATCTTTACGAATGGATGTCACCGTCCTAAAAACTCACAGGGATCCCTGGTGAGGCAGACATTGGATTCTCACCATGAGCACTTAGTTAAAAACTACATGAAAAATTGAAAAAAAAAAATGTTCACCGATAGTCGCGCAAATTACAGATCTGTCGAACCTCAATCATCCCTCGCTCGTTGCACACGAAATTCAGCCGAAAACAGTCGAATTACAGGTGATCGTGCCAGTATATCAAGGCAAACACCTGCGGCACCTTGTGTTTAGATGTCGTTTCATCCGGTACCTTTGCCATCCCATGTAAACACCCAACGTCTTTATATCCATAACATTTTCCGATACTTGGATTTTGATAATATTCAAATTCGATTAAAAAATGTTAACAATTGTTTGAGTTATGTTGAAACATGTGAGGGAATGAAATTATATGTATCGAAAATATTTCTATCCAACGTATTCTATTGAGTTATTTTGCATACAATTTCTTCGCCTCGAATTTTCCCATGGTTTCATTCTATTCTTCTTGTTTTAACATCCCGACAGTTGTAGAAAACAACTTAAAAAATGTAAGTCGAGCAAATTCTATAGAAAATATGTCAATACAATAAGTTATGGATAGAGAAATGAAACTCTGTTTACGAAACTAATAGAAAATTCACTAAAAATCAAATAGAAATATCAAGCGGATTCGTTAAAGTTTTCCATCAAAATTCTTGCATGGCCTCATTTCCGCGATGTAGGAACCACTGCAAAAATACTTAGCAATATTTGAATACCTTCACAGCCATTATTGTCCCACTCTGCTTATGTTTCATCTTATCAACAACTCCATAAGCACCTCGCCCAAGTACACAAAGAGTTTCAAGATCATCAGCCTCAACGATGAATGTTTTCTCACCTATTGTTATAGTGGTTCGTTTGTCGAGGTTTCTGGGTGGTGTTCTACAGGAGGAGTATCACCAGATCATCAATCATTATCAAAAATACCAAAAATATAATTCAGATGTACTCACACTGGCACAGGTGCTTCTTCAGACACTTGGAGCTTCAAATTTCTTTTCCCTCTTCGGGCCATTGTTTGTTTTCTTATAACTTTAATGATTTGACGTTCAACTTAACATTCAACGGCAATAGCGAAATCATTAGTCAGTCGTATTCCATAATAAATTAGAACAATGGGAAATTTTAAATCTGCAGAACAGGCACTTTGAGGTTAATGTCTGTATCAACGATTGCTCCTTTCCGTTGGCAAAGAAACAGGAAATGATTTTAGAGGAGCGAGATGTGGTGACTCAAAACTTCCCTCACGTATCCAAGTTATTTTGATACTTATTGGACATTGGATTTTGAGTTACCTCAGGTACAAATGGTTCAACAAATTGAGGCCTAAATATCTGACTACTCTGGAGGAGAATGAGCAGTCTAGGGTCTATTATCTTGTGTCTATCAGATGATGTAGATAAGATGATGAGGTATCTACAGTAATATCTCATTGAGGTTTGAAAAAAATCATAGTTTGTTTTATTTTATTAATTAGAGGACAATAAAAATTTCCCAGACATTTAAATCACGTCAGGATACTTGGGGAAAACTATTTTCCGAATTGCTCTTTACTTATCTTTGAAAAAGAGTATGATAAGCAGGAGGAAAATGGGAAAGTCGTCTTCTGTATTATCCAAGATACCTATAGACAGTCCATTCGACAGTTTCGTCAGGAATTTAGGGGAATTCGGTATAGAATAATTTTTGAGAAGTCATAAAAAAATAGGAGCAACAAAGATGGCCACCTTCCTGCTTCGTAGACTGGGCGCTAATAAAAACGAAAAAAATGAAAAAACTGGACTTTTCCATTTAACTAACGAGAACCTAAATTTCTTCAGGAATTCGCCGGAACTGAATGTAGATTTTTTTGTGTAATGGCCTTTAATAATTTTTTTTTAAAACAGAATAATCATGAATTAATCTCTTTTCGCCTCGACAGGCTATATAGGAGCCGAGAAAATTGACATCTCGACTATCACAAGTTGTATTTCCACAGAATCTAAATTATCTGAGAAATTTAACGCAATTGGGTTTAAAATGTTAACTCCAATAGTTTTGGGAAATTATAAAAAAAACGGGAGTGAAGAGCATGAAAACATAACAAATCTCAATTGCGAAGTCTCGAAACACATAATTATGTCACAAATGTGAAGGATAGCTCTTCCAATTATTCGAGAACATAAATAATTGAACGTTTGTTTATTTTAAGAAATAACTCACCGGCGTTGGGTAAAGACAACAGCTCTTTTCACCACTTAACCACTAAACAATTACAATTCGTAACTCAAGTAAATTCACTCAACCACTCAACAATTACAAATCGTCATGATAATGGGACAAAATTCACCGAAATGAAAGAAATAAAATTACTCGCTTTCATATTTTCAACCGAGCATCCTACCTGTATCACTTCCTCCACTTTGAAGGCAATAAATACAACTTTTTCATGCACCAAAGTAACACTAACTCTTCAAAAAATCACAGTTTGTACTATTCAATGTATTGAAGCCGAAATTTCGCCGCGCTCAAAATTACATCACAATATTAAAAAAGAGTTCTCAGAATTTTCTTTTTACTCCATTGCGAAAATTAAATTGGCTTTCGTTCATCCTTGAAGCCACTGCCGGTTCTCAGTGTCAGCCACCGAACACTCCCGAATTCAACATGGCGTCTGATTTGGAGGGAAACTCTTATGCGCACGCATTTATTAGACTCGACGCCGTGTTGTATCGAGTCTTAAGTCTGTTTAAGAGGAAGCCGGTTGGAATTGGTTCGAATATCGGGGATAACAATAGTATTAGGAAAAGAATTGTAGAATGTGATCGAGGTTATGACGATTTCTATAGGGTTTTATGTGTTAAAGTAGAAGTAAATTCAAGGTATCAACACTTTTCACCTCGCTGCTGAACTCTATCCAGCGGATGAATCTTCTTCACTCCAAAAACGGTCAGGAATGCCTTGTCATCCAAAGTCTCTAGGAGTTAACTTCATGCTTCACGAAATTATTCCCCGGAGCCCGCATTTGGCGTGAGTCAGCAGGGGTAAGAATTCAGTCATTATAATTAATCAAACGTCCAAAAGAAATAGAAATAAATCAAACTAAAGTCGACTCTCGCTTCGCCGCTTGATTTCGCGTGCTTGAATGTTGAACGGTTGAATAATACCACATTACAATACATCACACGCCTCAATTCACCACCAGACACAAACTGCTTTGTCGTAGCCTCCAGCAAATTTAGATGACCAAGCCTC
Source organism: Psyttalia concolor (assembly GCA_030522845.1). NCBI lineage: Eukaryota > Metazoa > Arthropoda > Insecta > Hymenoptera > Braconidae > Psyttalia > Psyttalia concolor. The sequence goes on from JAPYZM010002522.1 coordinate 12,285, forward strand.
GGACGCCAAACACTCATACTGACCCCAAGTTATTCTGAGTTCCACCTCACCTGTTCTTCGTTTTTACAACAGCCCCAGTTGTGGTGAATATTACAATATTTCCATGATCAGTAATCCTTGCAGCAGACGATAAATTGGTTCTCAAATCAGAAAATAACGAATTATCATCAAGTTCAACAGACCTACTAGACCTCCACATTAGCTAGGGTATCACTCGCCAGTTGCAGCTTTTTTTAATAAACCCCAGACGGTTCCTGGCTCCTGGTGTGACGAACGCACCCGCTGATCAGGCACCAATACACGCTTCTTTCAAAGCACTCTGCATTGAAGCAAGGTTAGTTCCATCGTCTCCTCAGGCACATAGAACGCCTCAATATTGTGATCACTCTCAAGCACCTGCACCGTTGACGTAGACAATTCATTATCAGACCCTTCACGTCTGCCAGGGCACATTCTAGCAATATGCTCTTTCTTGTGGCACGTCAAAAATTTGCAAACAACCTTTTTCTTCTCCTTCGTTTCCTCGCTCCCTTCTCGGAAGCGACGTGGGCTTCCTGGGGCTCGGTGGTTTTTTGACGTATCTTTCCGGGTGGTTGGTCATGTGTTTTTCCTTGGGGTGGAAATTTCCACGACTTTTTCCTATGCGAGTGAGTCATTCTTCCCGTGCACTGGCTCTAAGATAGCCTCCTAGCAACCAGCCGCCTTTTTCCTATGCGTGTTTCTTTCTAAGCCTCCTGAGGTTGTCCTGAGAAACTCAGCCTGGGTTACGTAGGAGTCCGGGAACTATATATAAAATCTTATAGGATCTTTGCAATCTCCATAGGAATTCCTATAGCGAATTCTAGAAAAAACAAGTAATTTGAGCGCATTGCGAGAAGTGTGAAATTACGTCCCGCCAGTATCGTACATATTTTGGAAGGGAATTTTTTTGTCCGAATGCTAACATTTATAGTTCCATTTGTTAATCTTAATTAGGAGAAGAGTCATTAATTTTTAAAGTGGTAAGGAGATCCAAATTGTTCGGAGCGACCTTTTTCGCTTTCGTAGTGAGATCGAGAATTGAAAGTTCTGTCAATTAATTAAGAATTTAATCTTTAATCGATTATCCATATTTTTTGTTTTTCATCTCAACTAGAAGAGCATTATAGTATATTTTGATACGAGTGTGAGAAAGTGCTTTTGGGCTCGTGGGAGGTTTATAGCAGGCTCCGAAGACGAGTCCCACGAGTATCAAAGCCTATTTTTTTACATAATATGTGCGAAGTGGCCTATCGTTATGGCTTCTGCGTGACGCATGTCACTGTATGACTATGATTTAAGGGTTTAGCTACTTTATATCACGTTATTTTTGTCACGTTTTTTGATACCGCGTTAATGTTCACTACCACAGTATTATTGTATTATTATTATGATTATTATGTAGGTTTCTTGTGGTAGCTCTCATGTTTACTGAAAAGTGTTAACAAGTTTGTAAAACTTTTGTAAAACTGTTGTACTGAAACAATGTAATGTAAGTGAACGGGGGACTGGGGGGGAACACTATGTAAAAGCTCGGAAGGTTATACATACTGAATAAATTATTATTA
>JAPYZM010002523.1:0-15610 GCA_030522845.1 Psyttalia concolor
AATGGTGTTTTTTGGCTCGTGGGATTATAACACTCGCCTTCGGCTCGTGTTACAACCTCCCACGAGCTAAAAACACCATTACGCACATGTTGCATAATAATAGTATATTGGCATAAAATTTTAATCTTGATTCTTTAATAACTTTCAATGCGCTCTGTGTAAAAATCTTGCGGGACCCCGAGTGCTTATACGGTACGGCGCCAGGACCCTGAATGTCGCCCTATATGTACCAAGCGAGCTACTTCGATCTTGAGATATCTACCAGGGCACCGGTATCAGTATACATTTTGTTAAGCGAAATTTGATTTTATACTCACTAAAAAATTCTTATGCAGCAAGATAAGATCGATAGATATTACCGCTCTGAAAATTATCTAGATGCATAATTGTTATCGAAAATGTTGAATTTAATTTTAATGTACGGTTAGGTCATTTTTTTCCGAACAACTAAAACCCAACACGGTTACAAAACGGAGCAGTAATTTTTGCGGACAAAAATTTCTACGTGTGTGATTTTTCACTCAAGATCTTTTAAATTCGTCAAGGTATCCGCTTAACGATTGCAATGTGATTATTCGATTATTATCAATACGAATAGAAGAAAAATTAATAAATACTCAAACCATTGCATTACTCAACACTAATGAAATTTACTTTGATACACCAGCTCCTATGATTCTATTTCACGTAACATGAGCATCAAAGTCTAGTTTTAGATAGAATAGACAGAAGATCTGTTGGGTTGAAAACGAGATATCCATACACTCACAGTGTGAGTAAAGCGTACATGAAAGCGCTCGCGGAATATGAAAAGCGACCTTAGACTGAATGCAATTAGAAAAGCGTCTTCCCTCTTTTCCCATTCAAGATCGACTTTTGGAAAGTGCACAGAGCAGAACAAAACAAGAATACTTCCCTCACCTTTTCCCTCTGGCAGTGTAGAGGTTGTCGGGCTGCTTAAAAAAAGGAGGGGGATGAGAGGAGAAGAAAGAGAGAAACTCCGATTGAAAGTCGGTTCTCTCAGAGCACCTAATTTCTTTATTCTTTTCTGCATTCAATTCTTACGATGCAAATCAGTGTCCCAAAGTTTTTCTACAAGTTCTGCCCGCTGCCCATTTCAAAACTTGGCTCTTTTCCTCAGTTTCTATCTCTTTTACCCTATCTCATTGTTTCCACTCTCCTTATTTTCTCTTTTTTTCTATTGAAGTCAGTTCCCACTATTTCCTATTCCCATCAGTATTCCTCGCGTTTATTCTCTCGCACTGATTGTCCAAGACGTGTAATGGTGCAATCTCCTGGGCGTATACATCTCGAGCCAGAACTCTAGGGCATAAGTTAGTGGGAAATAGCATCAAGTTACGTGGAATACCAAAAAAGTGACTTTGCCCATCCCTAACTAGACGGTAATGAATTTCTCTCGGTTCTGAAATTTAATTCTTCGAATGCAAACCATTGTGATCGGGACTGATGAACGCTATGAGAAATCTAAGAGAGGCTTTAATAAATTACTGCGATTGTAGCCAACGAGCCGAATATGGTAAGAGCTTTGCGAATATTTGAATACAATTGGCATTAAAATGTTAAGTAGTGGGTGGAGGGGCAGCGGCTGATCATCGAAAGAAAAGAAGCCTATCGATGTCGGCAGTTCAACCGATTTAAATGAGACGGAGGTTATTCACCTGCTTACATCGTGCTTCGGTGTTCCCTCTTGTTGTTGGTTATAGCCACTGCTAAGATATTTATTTATGTGAAGCGAATCAGCGCATTTATTATGTTATGGTTGTGTGGTTGATATTTAGAAGCGCATAATGATTTATTTTCAAAGTGTATTGATGGTCAATTACTTTTGTCTCCATTTGGCGGAGGCATTCGACGAGCCTCTCAGCAGCATTCCTTTTCAAGGAATGAATTAGGTGTGCTCAATTATTCTGAGCAGAATGAAATAATGAAATGGTATAAATGGAATTACAACAATGAATTCTATCTAGTTATATATGCAATTCGAAATGTATTTTTATTTGGGGAAAATTCATTACGGATGTCTATCTAATGTCTAATCAGTGAATTTATTTGCTTGAGCTAATCGCACAATTATACTATTTGATTTGATTGAAAGGCTGTTGAACCAAATAATCTGCACTCAAAAAAAAAAACATTTATATAAATCAGAAATATGCACAGAAGATGGTGTACTTCAATCAAGTATATTCGGTATTAGGATCTAGTATATAAATGTAATAGAGAAGAGAGCAAAATGAGCCATCTTCGGAGGCCAATAACTCAACAATGAAGGGATAGAATCTCTCAATGACTGTTTCATTTAAGCTATTGGAAGCTTTAAGATGATACGGAACTTGTTTAAATTCCATTATTTAATCAGAAGATATTGATGATTAATAATGGATCATTTTGCTCCCTCACCGTTCCTTGAAGTTAAATAAACTTGAATGTGTACTAGAATGTAGTGTAAAAATATCCCTGAATCTTAAATATTTAGAGTCATATCAAATATACATTAGCGATTTATGTTCAGGTGTACCATTCTTAACACAATTTTCAATCAAATTAAATATACTTGAAAGAAACATAGTTTACACTTCAATCTCCAAAGATTTAAACATTCAGTGCCTTCCCCCTCATCGAAAGTTGCCCGATCTCTTCGTAGAAAGGGGGCTTAGGCTCTCTAAATACTTTGTCGTCGATTTGAATCCTCACTTATCAAAATTCTTGAGATAGAAATGAATTTTCCATGAATTCTATAGGTGAAAAAACAATTTATCCGATTTGGACAAGGCGTTTTTTACGTATTGACACACAAAAAAATTATCCTCGAATTGATTCACCGCCATTGAAATATTTTTTTACTATATTCTGGTATAAAATATCACACTTAGAGAAAGATATAATTTCGCCCAACGTAATTGTTTTGGGCCATCAAATGCCGGAAATGCTGTACATAGTAAAACTCGCTTTAAATTCCTGTCAGAAGAATATTTGATTGGCGAAATTGTATTTTTTTTTCTCAAGGTACTTAATTTCAATATGTATATTTTCACCTCAAATCGTATACTCCCTCCACTGACGTATAATATCATTTCATGCAGAATAATGTAATAATATGAATGGTAATAAAAACTGAGCAATCAGGTCATATGGTGTCTCACACTGATCAACGATCTGGCGCCTACACAAGCACGCAAGTATACATTACGAGACTCCCTGGTCGTAAAATGCTTCACTGCACATGCACGACAAAACACGTGGGGATCGATTTAGCAGTCGCCCCTCACGGTAATGCAAAGACATAGCGGTAAAAACACTGGTACCAAGAGTCATCGGACATCGCGTGAAAGACTTTTGGTCGAAGATTTTTCGGGATAGCAGAAGAGGGAGGGAGAGAGTCACGGATGAGTAGTCTCGCTAAGGGTCATGCTCGGTTGGGCTCTCTTGGAGGGCCCATGGGCATTGGTTTGTATACATGTTGTACACTTTGCGATGAGAACCAGCACGCGCACCACAACTTCCAGAGTGCCTTATGCTACAGTGGTAATTTCTGATCTTAGGTGGGTATTGAGTTGGCGTGCGCGAGGTAAGAAAGGCAATCGAGTGAGCCGGAAGGAATGAAGGTGGGAGGAGGAGGAAGAGGTTGAATCTGCGTGGGAGTTGGACGATAAATTCTGAGAGCGTGATTCTTGGATGGAGAACGATCTTTCGTGTTTAAGGACGACTGGTGTTTTGACAGTTGAAGTTCAATTGGTTTGAACTATGTTTTAGGGGTGGTTAGCGCAAATGGCAAATGCTGATAACAATTTTTATTTTTGTTCAACTAATATCTTTCATTTTGATTATTCAAAAATACCAATTGAACATCTGCGCTATTTTCCTGATCGAGATCAGTACATTTTATTACATTTTATTATTTCGATTTTCAGTTATTATTTTATTCATCGGGTAAATTATCAATTTGAAAATAAAGCCTTAAAAGTTTGTGTGTAAACAACAATTGTTCATTTCATTTCATCGAAGGTTCTGCAAATAATGTTGTTGAATTGTCTGAAATATTGAAAACATATCATTATCACACAAAAATTATCCTCAAGTGAGACAGTTCAATGCGATGAAATCATCTTCTTAAACGGAAGGAACGGATACGCGAGTAAGTTTAATGGAATGACACTTTTTCACTCTACATTTTGATATTCTTAACGTTAGTAAGTAGTTATTCAGAGATTTGTATTCAATTATTAATGCAGAAAAGACTATCATGGGCAACATTCATTGATTGGCACAGATTGTGACGAGCCTATAATAGTATATTTCGTAACAAGTGAAAAAAAATGGTTCTCTCTCGCATTCGGCTCGTGATATAATCCCACGAGTCAAAAACCACTTTTGTCACGTGTTACGAACAATATTTTTCATCTCAATGTATCGGAAATGCACTTTTCAGTCACTGGACGTGAAGCAGACAGTGACTGAAAAGTTACTTTTCCGACACAGCGTGATGAAAAATCATTATCATGCGCTGAATTTATTTTTGGATTAGATGCTATGAATTCTCCTGATCTAATTATTTATTTTAATCATTACCATCTCATGTCAAATGGTAAGTCACGTAATGCAGTTTCGTTGAAACCATTTTAGACGGAATTGCTAAGAACAACTTCCAGAATATACGTAGTTGGAGATAGGAAAATCGTGAAGAGGGACATAAGGATATTTTTTGTGCTCAATGATTGTTAAGTCCTCATAAATATAACGTAAGCCCATCTGTGGGCAGTTCGAAAGAGGAAAAAATACTTACGATATCGATAGAGAATATTTTCGGAGAATGTGATGAGTGTGGATTCTCGAGAATCTTTAAAAACGCAGTTTCAACATTTGAAGATGAGATTTGATCATTTCATACTGTTTTATGTTTACCATTTCACATTTAAAAAGAGGCGGGGGGGGGGGGGAATCGGAAGCTGGATTATTTGACTGGGCGAGTAGAACTTTAATTGTCAAATTACTCATTATCAAAATAGTTTGATATCGAACGGTTTTTAAAGAATGTAATATTTCCACTTTTGCTTTTGTCAGAAGAATGGAATTATTTGAGACCATTGGTATTTTTCATGTTTTTCTCCATGACTTTGAGGTAGCAGAGATAAATTACGATAATTGAAAATGAATTCAAAAACTTTTCTATGTATAATAAATTCTAATTTCAATTCTGGCATTTTTGCATATTGCAATTATAAATGCCCAAACGAAACAATAAAAAAAAATGTGAAAAATTTCGAGGGCGGATTTATCCACGATATTTGGTAGTCGCCCATTTCGTTTCGGCACATCAAAATGTAAATTTTAGAACACATATTTGTTTTATTCCCCTCTGGATCGTTTTCAGTTTATTGTAGATGGAAAATCATGATTTCCCGTGCGCCTCGTATACATCAATTCATGGAAAATATACAATATGTTATTTTTGCATTGTCTCTCTCGCATTTTCACAAACAATTAACCACAGTTCCATCGTTAGCTATTCGAGGTGCAATCAATTATTACTGTAAATGGGACAATTACGTGTGTATCGATAAATATAAATAACTCATTATGTGCGTCTTTAGTCACTATTATAGAGGCCTCATTATTGTTATTAGAATTGAAAATTTAGGTTGTGAAAGGATTTTATTTTCATTCAAATGGCAATTTATCTATTTATTTAAATGTACAATAATCTAAGGGATACAATATTCATCATATTATTTTTTGCGTACCAAACGATCTAAAATTATTACCTAATAATCGATTTTACTTGCATATCATAGATAAACCTACGCTTGAATAAATTTTGAATGCCTTTTTTTCAAAGTAAATATTTTCAAAAGTACAAAATTTAACAAATTTGTGCAAATTAATCGTTTGACTTGGTTCATTCTTCATTTTCATCATCTGTGGGCTAAGAAATTGGTGAATAATTAATTTAGTGTCATATTTCCCTAGCATTTTTTTATTTATTTCTTGTTATAGTTATTTACTCAATTTACTCAATTTTATTTATCAATGAAAATGTGATTAACAAGTCGTGGATCATGGAACTTTTCCGTCCTTTTTATTCTCACGTTTACGATTGCACCACGCTAAACCAATAGGAGAACAAGAAAATATAATTTGAAAGGAAAAAAAACGTAAATTCAATTTTGGGTCATGAAAAGTGTCGTTGCCATGCAGGAGAGAATATAAACTCGATTGGCTTATCGGCGTAATCCAGTCAGTGGTAGGAAAAAGAGTGCCAAGGGGGAGGTAGAAGAGAGAGAGAACGAGAGATCGAAAAAGAGTAGGGGGAGGGGAAGGCAGAATTGAAAATGCAAAAAGGAAAAAAGCATGGAAAGTCGACATGGACGGAATCAATTCGTGCTAACAGCCGAGGGCTATAATAAAATTTAGAATAGGAAAAAAATTTGAGAGGCAAAATTTAGTGCATTGAACAGTGAAATTGTGGCGACAGAATCAATATCGATTGATAATTTTTTTCCATCCCCAAGTGTCCAGAATTGTTATTTCATGCATTTTGATTTCGCAACAATGATTTTATATATTTTTATTTGCTCTCGATAAATTAATAAGTTCTTATGGATTTGGCAACGGTACCAAAAATTATGTATTTACATCAGAATCCTCAATGTTTCATAAATTTAGACGTAAATCCGTGACTTTGAGGCTGGATTCGAGATCCTCTTATGCGCGTCGGGGGATGAAGTAATAACGTTGAAATGGGGAATATACAGAGGGCCAGTCTTCCACTGGCTGGCAGTGAGTACCTATGGCGGTTTTACGTTTATACAAGGATGTAAGCTCTGGGACCCCAACGTGAATGAATAGCCTCTTTGATCTGCGCTTGGCCCTAGTCGATGTACACTCGGTAGATATAGCTTCAAGCGGAATTCTATATCCACTGAACTTTCTGACTCATTATCTATCCACAAAATGCATCTGTTATCTGGACTACTGTGTGGGCGACGAGGAGAACTTTCACTACTGATATTGATCAAAATGACACGTTCAACTGCGAGTAATTACACCTGTACACAGGCTTGAGGATTTGGTGGAAATAATCCTAATCAACCGTGAATGCCAAAATAATTTCGTAAATTAATTGAAATTGTTAAACTGGTGGCAAGGTAAAAAAAATTGCGCAATTAAATTTAAGGGTAATAAATTTCCAAACGAAATTCATTTGAAGATTGGCACGTCCAAGTTGCATGGAATAATTCATGAGCGGAGAGAGCAAGCGGAGAGAGAAGCTAAGGGAGATAATCGAGGTAGCGATTGAATTTTTCGAGTCTCTAATGGCACGTTACGAGCTGCTTGGTCGAGGGTGGTCGAAAGTCGTTATCGGATTCGTTCGACGGCTTGCTTCAAGAAGGGACGAGAGAGGCAAGAGGACACGACCGAAGGACCCAAGCGCAATAACACTGTGTAGAGTCGTTTCAGGACCTTCGTTAGAAGTTATATATATCTGTCTTTCTCCTTCAATTCTCGGGGACGTTTCAAATTTTGGGAAATACTCACATGCATTTTATTATTCCACTAGTAATCTCAGAACACTCAGTCAGTGTAAGACTTTTTGCCAATTCAAGTGTGGCAATTTATCTTTACTTAATCAATACGTAATTATTATCAAATTGATAATAGATGAAGATCAGATAAGCGATTATTACCGAATTTGAACCGGCATTCTCATTATTACACTCTGACCGAGCCTATCTCAGCTTCGGCTAACCCAGTTATACTGTAATTACACTTTAATTTTAGCGCAATGTCGAAGGTAGAGCATAGAAGAGGCTTCTGGTTAGAAGCTACACTGTCGGTGGTTTATTATCGTGGCGCTTTAGTCGCAATCGGATGCGAATCCCAGCGTCCATGCGGAAATCCATTGCCATTAGTTTCCTGGTCTGATAGTTACCACGCTCCTCTCCCCCTCTTTTCTCTCCTCTTTGGTTGCATATCCGAACCGGGGATTAGCGCCTGAGGATTTCCATGCGGATCTCCCATGCAGATACTTTAGTATATGGTTTCGCCTCCATTTGGCCCATTACCATTAACTTGAGTTATCTTTATTTCATTGCTTTATTTAATCGTCTAGTTTATTTTTATAATTTTTTGCCGTTTTTTTTCTATATTCATTCGTTGGCCTTTAGGGGTTCCATGCCACCGGACAAAATGAAAGATATTACGCTCAGTCGCTGTCGGCTATTGCCTGAAAATAAAGACTTTTTAATTTCCGGGTGAGAAAAACAAATGGTGACTTCTACCATGCACCAGTGAGTCTTGTCTGCCGCGGTCTCGCTTATGAGAAAGGATCTGAATGAGAGAACGAAATATTACTACGGCTGGATGCCGCTGGATAAAGCCGGTTATCTATGTGATCTTAGCCTATCAACAGAACCAAGTTTTTTAATTACGAAGAGATGAAAAGCAAGAAGTTGATTCGGAAGAGTTTTTTTTTTTTTTTTTCAAATACGTCAAAAATGTCTTTTGCAGCGCCCACATAGAAAAACTATATCGCCGACGATTGCATAAATTCTTCTGTCTATCCGGTCGCAATTCTCACCATGACTCGTGTTAAATGGGCGAAAATTTGATAATATTACTTTTATTCTAGCACTTCTTGCAACGCTTTTTTTCTCAATTTTTACCATGTTTATATAACGATAAATTGTATAATACGTACATATACATCTAGTAATTAGCATTGAAATGAAGTATTTGAGTGCGCGGTAGCGTTTCTTGGTGAGATACTATAAAAAAAATTATAATTCTTTGGAACTAATTTTGATTACATCGTACAGATAAGACCCTTAATAAAAACCAAAGAGCGTGACATGGAAATTTCGTTTTTAATCAGACCAGAAGAATTATTTCAACTTTTTCCTCTGAAATCTACTTCATGAAATCGCCTTAAAAATAATCAACTTCCACCACCGAATCAATCCTCATCAAATTAATTAAAAGTCCTGAGCCCCTCCAAGCCACGAAATCCTATAAAATCAATGTCTTCCATTGGCCGAACCTCAAAGTCGCCATAACCGTTTCGAAATCGAAGAGTTGCAGAACTGATCCAGTCAGCCTGTAAAAGACTTACGTTGAGATCAGCAGCACTGAAAGAGGGAAATGTTGCGCTGACTCAGTGGCTTTTCGGTGATACAGACATCTTCAAAGTTTCTCCACTCCTCATTCCAATGTTCCTCACTCCCCCAGTATATCCAAGACGTAAGACTACCGCACAAATGTCCCAGGGGATAGTCCGCCGATAATCCTCTCCATCATTTTCCAACGATATAAAAAAAGTACTTATGTCAGTTCAATTACGTCGGGCATCCCAAGACTAAGCCAATACCCGTATTAACTCTTTTCTCATTATATTTTTATTTATATTCTTCACTTGGTGAATGTTGAACCAATGGAATATCAATCGATACATCCGATTATTATGGAGAGATGGTCTTGGCAATTGCCATTGTCGTATCTCGTCATTAATCACTCGTACCATGAAACCGTCTATCTCTCGAGTTATGCAGCTATTAATGCGCCAAGGAGAGAGACGAAAGCAGAGAAGAAGAAGGAAGCAATTCAACGTGCACTCCATTGATACTCAGTCTTAATCACCAACGTACTTAATGTCCGATACGTCTGATAAACTGTACCGATAAGAGGGGCAGATAGCTGAACGATAATAAAAGCTAGGAGGCAAAAGCCCCCGGAGGAAAGAGATCGTGGGACACGATCGATTCGCCCTCAATCGTTTTACCTCTCTCACTCACTCGACAATGCAATTCTCGAGGGATCTTACTCTAATTGAACGTAAACGGGTGATGGGATTGAACTGTCACTTGCCTTGTGTCACCTCCCCTACATGTAGGCGAGCTCTCGCTTTCCGAGAGAAACTCATTTTTTTCTGTTTTTTTTTTCTTGCTAAAGAGGATTCACTCCGGCTTCCGATAATTGTTATAATTGACCCATTTTTCCAGTCAATCAAGTTGCATTCAATCTTTTCGTCGATTTTCAATTCCTTTCTATCGATAAAAGAAGTATTAAAAGGTATATTTTCTATTGCAATTGATCAGTGAAAATGTTTTCGTGCAATTCAGAACCAATGGGTTTTGGAGTGATTGCCGAATGACAAGGAAGTGGAAGACAGCACAAAAAATGTCAAAAGTTTCTCTTGTGTGGATTTTAAAATTGTGTCCATTGATAAAGAGTGTAAGAAATCGCGAATGTACGTCGTGACTTTATTTTTAAACACCAGATCGAAGAGGCGACGCTACTTTCATCCACTCATAGCCTCAAACGTCACACATGCATATTCAATCGCAAACACCAGAGGGCAATACTCTGGTATATGCTTCAGTATATTCTCCACCCCTTTATACAAAGTTTTTTTTTCTCTCTTCTGTTCGGTATTACATGATGAGAAATTTTTCAGTAAAACTTACCGTACCTATTGGTACTCGTATTGCGTTATGACCATTGGGAAGAAAGGACGTAACGGCTCGGTATAATTTAACAAAAAAAATGGATATATTTAGATAATTTTTGTTAAGTAGTAAACAAATTTTTGTTAGGTCATTTTTGATGAACAGCTACCTAATTTTTACTAAGCAGTATATGCAAATATCACACTTTTTTCTCCAGAGATTTTACTTCGTTGTACTACTAGGAATAATTCATAGGCAATGGATAAAGTATGAGGAGGACGCGATAAGGATGGGAACGAACACGAAAAAACACTAAGAAAGTGCGCAGTCATACGGTTCATCTGGTGCGGACGTAATCTGGCGGTTAATTCGGTGCAATCAAGCGCGGCCTGAAAAGGTTTTTTGTGCAAAGCTTTCGTTAAGAATCAATCTGTTATGATAGCTGAACCAGGTGAGAGGCATTTTTTTCTGGAAAGCATGGGATGTTTATGGGAGTTTGAACACTGGGTTTAATTATAGAGTGTTTAATGGGCTATTAAAAGGAATAACGACAAAGATGAAATCATTAAAAAGTAAATTTATGAGGTTCGAACATCAAACCAGAACGAATACTTCGACATCTATTTCCATCGAGTTGTTTCGAGTTCGAAGTTGTAATGATTTTTTCTTTTACCATTATACGGAGATACTTTTCCAATTCTTTGAGAATAATATATAGTATAAAATGGACATTGAATCAGTTATAGTTATCGTTAGAAAGAATGAAATGCAAAATAGGAAGAGAGCAGTATCATCAAGTTACACACACACACACACACACGTCCCTAAATATTCAATGGGAAATGAAACAATGAAAAGTGAGGCAATGTAAATGAATTACGAAAAAAAATGGTAATATCAAATCACAAAAAATATCCTAATCAAATACAGACTTGAAAGACACTATTAAATGTGAATTCAATTTTACGACGATATAGAGAAAATACCATAAAATAAGCTGCTAAATTCAATGCAAATTTTAGAAACTTCAAGCCAATCCATTTATTTTCCGTTATAAACTTTCAATTCCGTTCGATAAATCATGAACTTGACTTTTCCTTTATAGCATGATCAAAATTTTAATTATAAATGGGGCTCGTTATACTACTATAAGTTCAAAAGTTAATGCCTCAACAACTTCACTTTTAATGATTATTATATTTTTTCTACATTCTTTTTCTGCGGTTCCCTACCGTATTGCGCGACGATAAAAATATCAATTAAAAAAGTGAAATCTCGTTATTTTTGGCCAATAATACATTGCAGAGCTTCACCACTTAATACACTTGGCGATCTAATAAAAAAAATAAAATTGTGTTAACTACGGACAACAAAATTATACGCCTGTTGAGGACCCTCGCTCGGAGGCAAAAGAACGAACCGGGTCTATGAGCTTTCGCGTAGTTTTTTGTGTTGATATGCTACAGAGTAATACCGACAGACATTTGTATTCTACACTTTAATAATTTTTAATTCTAATTATCGCAAAATTAGACCGTCTTAACTGGTTCGGCGGTTGTCGTTGACATCGATTGGATAATTAGCCTCTCTTTACGAAAATCATTATAATTATTGAGAGTAATAATATGCATTAACTAGTCAAAAGCTCTAGAAAATCTCCATCGACTATAGTATGAGATTAGATGCTGCCCCCGCGAATACCATTTCCCGATCAATGTGGAAGACTGCTAGTAATTCCAACGAGAGAATATGCCCGCGAGCTATTTTAGGTTATTGACATCATAAGAGAAAAAGAGGCATATAAGACCCTATGCATTACACATAAGTACTCGTAACCTGTACCGGAACGTAGAGAAACATTGAAAAAAAGATCGAAATACAAATGAGGGAAAAAATGGAAAATAAAGTATAATCCACTACTCACCCCCCTCTATGGTACTGAAATAATGCAAAACTCTAGAGATGCAATTTTCCTCTCCACGATTTTATTTTTACCCTGCTACACTGATATATGTACCACAAAGATGGCTTTGCGATATGAAAATGATTCCTGTAGTTGAGAAAAAAATCTGGGAAAAAGGGGGAAAAAAAATTACCTGACATTTCCCGATTTCAATTAGCGAAAGTTTCCGGTAGGAGCGGGTGAAAGTATTTACATGCAACCCAACAAAATTACCACTTTTTTCCCATAAATATATGGAACGTTGTTTTCGTTATTTCAGCTCAATAAAACCAATAAGCTTATAAAGCTAGACGAGTGAAAATATATACATATATCTATCTGTTAAGTATTATTACCTCATATATGAAGAGCCTTTCGTATGACCCGTAAGCACCTCGAAGAGGTGGCTATTCATGGCGCCAAAAAGTTGTTCATTGTGAGGGAAATGCCACAATTTCCAACTTGCGTAAAGATGACGTCTGCTCCTGACGTCTGCTCCCTTCTGAGCGTAATTTTGATCAAAACATAAAAACTCCAGTTTCGTGGATATGCTGATCGGATCTTCACACTACACTTTTTCGGCATTACAAGACATTGTTAGGTCGAGGTCGAAGTTGCACTATGATCACTTGATTCCATCACTACAAGTCAGACACCTGTTACTGCCCAGGTAGGAATGACGAAGGCTGACAACGGGAACAAGCCTGTTTGAGTCTTTTTTCGCCAAGGCTGAGTATCTCAAGCCTGAAACAGGCTTGATTCGGGCGTTTACGACAGCCTTAAATCGAAGGTGTTGAGATTCTTAATGTTAAGTCTAAATAGTTCAGGCTCAACGAAGGCTGGTGCAATCCTCGATAACTCAAATGAAATTTCATTCCATTAAGTCCCCAAACTATCCGTTAAACAAACACATATACTTATATTCGTACATAACCAGTACGTCTAAACTATTCTTGGATTCAAATGCTTAAAGAAGTATTTTTGCAATACCTGTCTAAAAAGTTCACTTTTCAGTGCCGGTTTTCGTGCGTAAAGCGAAGCGAAGCTTTACGCACTCGATTATCACTTTACACACAATCTTGACTTTTTCGCACTCCGCACACAAACAAACCACTTTGCCCTCAAACCTCCCCTCAAAGCGAATTTTGGCAGGTATTGCAAAAAATTAAGTGTGCAACACGTGCGTATCGCCTTTTTCGCCTCGTGATACTATTCTTTATTGGAGTCCCTTTCTACGAATAAATCCCTTCCTTAAAATAAAATATCTTCGCAGCAAAAAAGCCCTCAATGAGAGGGCCATTCCCCCTTTATTAGTCCCTCTGTCAATTTAAAACTCCCCCAGTTAATAAATCGCAAAATAAGAAAAAAAAGTTACATATAAAGGTGTCTTCAAATTTGAAACATTTCTCTCTGTGTGATACCGACTGCAAGTGTTTTCTGTACTTGTCATTCGTAAAATCGGTACTTGCTCCAAGTAACTTGGAACTTGGAGGCAAAAATTAGCATCTAGAACTTTCCGAACTTTAAACAAAAGTGTCAAATTTCTCTTCCAATCAAAAATACTTTGAGACTGGCGAAATAGTATATTTCTCACTCAGGGAGAAAAAGTAAACAAGTTGTCCTCACGTGCAAAATTAGAACCCGAGCCTCCGGCTCGGGTTGTAATCAAGTGGGGGATGCTTGTTTGATTCTTATCCCAAGAGTTGAATACCATTTTTCTATCACAATGGACGACAGTATGGTTCCGTCAACATAAGTTTTAACTTCAAACGAAGGAGTGGGGCTGATGGGATCATACGCAAAATGGAGGTGGTGGGGGTAGCATTTCATGTTAAAGTCCGTCTCGCAAAAGAAGGAACATGGATTCGAGGGGTTGGGCACACAAACAAAAGCGGTGTTTAGGTATAGTGGGGATACGGACTGAGGTTCCTTCTCATGTAAGAAGCAATATAAAACTTACGCTGACTTCAGTCTAAGCGTTTCTAACCGAGCCAACCAAGGTTAGAATGCTCACTTTCACTCCCTGTTGGCAGAAATAGTATATTTCCGGCCTGTCGGTATGGGGTTTTTTACTGGCGTGGAGTTTGGTAAGCCGAGCCGTAGGCGAGGCGGCCAACCACGCGAGTCAAAAAACCCCATAACGATAGCCCAGGAACGATATTTTTCCGTAGTGATTTTCACTTTTTCGTCCCGGACGAGGAAAAGTGAAGAGCAGTACGGAAAATTATTTTTCTCACCGGCCTTCAGTGCCTTCCACTCGCAGCTAGTACTTTTTTGAGTGTTTATTCGAGTAATTTGAATTCCAAAGTCGCGACGTTTCACTTCTGCCGTGTGTAGTCTCAAAGCACCCTCTTTGTCTTCTTTGAGATCATGCAAATGTGACAGTACCAACACTAAAAGATACGTTCATACGTTGATCTCAAGTTGTCCGACCAAATTTGTCGCACTAGTCTTGATTCTGAAAAAACAACATGTGTGAAATGCTAGCCTTAACACACACTGAATTAAATATTACGCAATTGATATAATTTTTTTTAACGAAAAAACGATTCCAATTGATCTTTTTCAAAATTTATAGCACTCCTACACAACATCAGTCTTTCGTTGCGTTATAGATATCCAGTTTCAATATTTGAATGTCGCAATTCAATGGTTCGAGAGAAATTTTAGAAAAATCATCATGATTTGTGAAAACTATATCATAGCAACAATAGCTTCAAGTTGTATGTTACGTGCAATTTCAAATACTTTTCCAATTTTCCTTATGTCCATTACGTTCTAAAAATTTCACCAATTTTTTGATGAATGAATACAAAATTTAACAATTTCATCCAGAGCTCATACTAGACGCCGTCAGAATGTACATGAATAATGAACGACATAATACTCGCTGGTTTATATAGTAACGTCAAGCACAATGACGTTTCCTACGTTTCACCCAGAGGCATCATACCGCGCACAGTCCGAGCCCAGATTTATTTTTAATTAAAGTGCAAATGAATAGGGGCATCGGCTTATTGACGCCTTTGCCCCCTCCACTTCCGTTTTCTCCCTCTCCACACACATTTGATGCGGAGCACCGTAAAATGATTTTTTGTCACTCAACCCGTAAAGCACTACTTCACGGCCGCTTCGCGGCCGTGAAACACCGCCCACGGACATCGTGACAAAAAATATTGTTTGACACACGGCTGTGAAGAACTTT
>JAPYZM010002524.1:0-13611 GCA_030522845.1 Psyttalia concolor
AGCCGAAGGCGAGTGATATAATCCCACGAGTCAAAAACTACTTTTTTCACGTGTTACGAACAATATTTTTCATCACGCTGTGTCGGAAAAGTAACTTTTTAGTCACGGTCTGCTTCACGTCGAGTGACTGAAAAGTGCTTTTCAGTCACTCTGTGCTTCGCGTCGAGTGACTGAAAAGTAACTTTTCCGATACAGCGTGATGAAATAGTATATTTCATAACAAGTAAAAAAAAATGTGCCACTTTTTTCACTAGTTGCAAACAACATTTTTCATCTCAATGTGTCGAAAAAGTACTTTTCAGTCACAGCGTGATGAATTAGCATATTTCGTAACAAGTGAAAAAAAATGGTTTCTGGCGAGTGGGAGGTTTATATCACCGAAGGCGAGTGATATAATCCCACGAGTCAAAATCCACTTTTTTCACGTGTTACGAACAATATTTTTCATCTCAATGTGTCGGAAAATCACTTTTCAGCCACTCGACGTGAAGCAGTGACTGAAAAGTTACTTTTCCGACACAGCGTGATGAAAATGATATTTTCATTACGCTTTATCGGAAACGTATCGTTTCAGTCACTCGACGCAAAGCGGATAAGTACTTTTTCGACACATTGAGATGAAAAATTATGCTCGTAACTCGTGAAAAAGGTGGTTTTTGACTCGTGGGATTATATCCCTCGCCTTCGGCTCGCCAAAAACCATTTTTTTTCACTTGTTACCAAATATACTTCTTTTGTTAGCCAGTCCGCGGGCAGGGTTTTAGGGTCACGCAGCGGCCATAAAACGTTGCTTTATGGGCTGAGTGACAAAATATACTATTTCATCATGCTGTGTGTAAAGTGACATTTTACGCACGATCCGCAAGTAGAAAATTCCACTTCTCACGATTTGTGATGATGAATAGGTTTCGATATATTAATTAATTAGTGTATTTCGTAATGAGTCCAAACTAATATGAGCCGAAGGCCAATTTTAAAACGGCAGTAATGGATCCTCCTTGCCAGTAGGTAAATTAGAGAGGAAAAAATCCAGCAGGAGAAGATCAATTGTTTGGTCAGGCAAGCGTTCTACTCGCGCAGGTCTGAATCCATCTCCGTAAGTGCTACGAACCTTTCAAACTAAAAACTACTATCGGGGTAGACTGTTTTTCTAGGGGCATTGGACGAAGAAATTACCTTAGGAAGAAATAAAAGGTTACGTATGCAATTCCAAAAAGTCACCCTCGAAGATGGTTTTTGTCTGCATCTATAGTGAACGAGTGATGAATTTTATCTGTGAGAGTGAGAAATACCCGGGGAATTGCTTTAATGAACTGGGTACAAATGGCTCTACCGAGAGGAATTTATCGCATAGCATAAGAAAAGGTACTAGTCTCTGACGATTTTGATCAGTGAATTGAATTAGTTTTCCAGTAATATCTCAGTAATATGTGTAAACTATATGCATGCTTTTATTCAGAATCTGTAAACTATGGGGACAAGGGAATTTTTTATCGAAACCTTTGTGTATCTCTCGCTTTGTTCAACAGAACAAATCCAATTATTAACCGACTCATTACCCAATTCCAAATTGTTGTAAAAATGGTTGCCGTTAAAAGTGGCTCAATTTCGACAAATAATTGGAATGGAAATCAGTATATGTTCGGATAGCTCAGATGGCAAGAACACACGACTGGTAATCGGAAGGTCCCGTGTTCGATTCCCGGTCCGATAATATCTGAAGTTCTTCTTCAGTTACTTGTGGACTAGATACATAGTGAAGGAATTCCCACCTATCCAAAATCCTTTCCCTCCATTAATTCCACTATCCTACCATAAATATGTGGAACGAATTCTACCTACCTACCCAATTGCAAACTGTTGTATAACGGCGCAGCATGAAAATTACTCTGCCACTCATAGATTGACAAATATTTATTGAAAATACACTCCGCAGCGCAATATCACATTCTGTTTGGCTGTACTCTTTTAATGGTGCGATGTCAAGTGCAATCCTTTTATTTATTTACACATGCTCGACGGGCTTTAATTTTAATGGATGAGTTGAAAGTTTTGATAGAATTTCCGTTGTAGAAATGGATTTTTATGATTCACGCAGAGCACAACATATTAATTTACCAATTAAATATTCTTCTGATTGAAATTTAAAACAATTTTTCATACAGAAATTTCGGTCGTTTGGTGGTCTAATATAAGTAATATTAATATAATAATATACTATAATATTAATAATATTAATAATATTAATATTATCAATATTATAATCATATTAATAACATTATTATAGTATTTTTAGCCGAAGTATATTTTTTTTCTCAGTGTGGATCATAGAAATAGAAACTAAGCGAGGGCGGAGGTTTGCAGACACGTAATTATTGTCAATTCTGCGATTAAGTAATTTAGAAGTGATTTTCAAAATTAATAGTCAGGAGACAATTTGAAAAATCAATGAAATTGCCATTTAGTGTCATTCTATAACTCCAGTTAAAAATAAATAAAACAATAGCTTCCTAACGGGAAGTTAAAAAGAGTGCGTAACAACTACACACGACAGAAGTGAAACTTCGCGAGCTTGACATTCAAATGACTCTAATATACACTAAAAAAAAGTACTGGCTGGGAGTACAAGGTACTGACGGCTAGTGAGAAAAATGCGTTTCGCCAGTACCGAAGTATTTTCGATCGAAAAAGAAATTTGACACTTGTTCGAAGTTCTACAAGTACTGGATGCTAGTATTTACCACACGGAGAAAAGAGTTACAAATTTAAACACAAGTTTATATGCAACTTTTTTTTCGGATTTTAAGTTTTGTTGATTCGGGTGAAGTCGGTTTAATAAGAGGGGGTTTGTTACTGGAGAGAGGGGATACTAAAGGAGGGGGGGGCTCTCATTGAGGACTTTATTATGGAGAAGAACGTTTTTTGTTCGGAAGGGATTTATTTTGAATTTCGAATTATTTTGTCGAAATTTCGATATTCAAATTGTTTACTGCAAATTTTTTATTTTCAATTTCTGAATTTCTTGGCCTTTCCCCAAATGAACCACTTTCGCACAAAAAAATTATCACCCAGTAATAGAATCTCTAATAAAATTCGGTACTTGCAGACAATAATAACGGTAGTTGCAAAAAGTACTCATGGTACTTGCGGAAAACAACCACGGTACTTGCGTAAAATTGCGAGGATACTTTTCGCAATGCGCTTAAATTATCTGTGACTAATTTGTCTCGAACTTGTCACATGTAACTTGCCCCGAAGTAACATTTGGTAGTGGCTCCGGTAAAATTTATTACTTGTATAAATTTTGCGTAAGTAACTAAAACACCGTCTATCATGTCCCTACTCAACCCGTAATTTCAAATTCACTCACGAGGCAGCGGCCAGCGCGTCGTTTCCCAACATTTTCCCCCTTTTATGACAATCCGCACTCCAACTTATTCTCAACCGCCGAACATCTACGAGGAGTGGGGCAGCCAGCCAGTACTCCCCACCATGAGCCACCGCCAACTGAGACCATTCCCCTCAAGTCGTTTCACGAATTTCTGACCTACGGCGCGCGCCGTGTTTTCGGCTTACTCTAACTTGCTAAAGGAAGTTTCACCTCAACAATAATAATACAGGAAAATAAATCATGAGTGAAAATAGAAGCATTGAAGTCAGCCATTGTTTATACAAAATCTCACAAAATAATTTTATAAACCAAATTGACCAATGCCTTTTTCGAAGACGAAATGAGATACTAAATGGATGAAAACATTGTAAAAAAACTGTTTGAGGTCAAGGAATAAACATTGTTTTATTACATAGGATGAATTGAACCATTCCGAAGTTTCGCTTGGCTGAAAACCTCATTGTGAAAAGTTTTAATTGAATTAATGAGGCACGGCTGCACCGAATCTCCGTCGATTATGAATTCTGTTGCACAAAGGATTTTGCATTCATCAAAATAATAATTATAATGAATCGACACCCTCAGGTACAAAACTCGGCAAAGCTCGGGCCAGCCATGCTACTCAACCTACCCAATTCCGAAATGAAATACTATTACCCACCTCTGAAATGGTCCAATTAATTTCAAAAGTTTCTATTGTATTCTCAAAATTTCTGATTTCGTTCTCATGTGTGCACCCTCATTATTCCATCTTCTGATTTATCCCTTAAGATGTCATCATGACAATTATTTTCTTATGGTTCCCTCTTCCTTTTTTTAATCTGAACATGTTCTTCTTTATCAATTTCATTGACATTCAAAAGTCAATCCAAAAGTCTTTGACTCCATCCCTATGATTTTAACTGATGAAGTCTCCCCAGCCGAGGTCGGGCTACCCATGGTCTTCGTTAACTTGGCCAGTCTAGTACCAGTCCTGGCCCGTTTTGTGAGTTCTCCTTATGAATAATTATTATGAAATAATTTTATTTATTTGTTGTGCATGCATGCGAAATCTCATTAAAATTCAGTAAAACTGTCACTTGGCAAAAATTTCTAATGATTCACGTCTGTTATACGATTTTTCAGGTATCGATCCAATCAGTTCTACAAGCCCTTTGCTCGTGTCTAAATATTTCCAGCGAGGGAATCTAAAATGCAATTTAATCATCAATGGTCCTTATTTTTCCAACATCATTGATAATTGCAGAAACATCGATGACTATCTTCTCTTCAATCCGCGAAATTCTGAGAAAACCCCATAATAAATTCCTGTAAACCCTCCCCCGATACTAATCGCCGAGCAGTCTGCAAATCCTATTGTTCTTAATGTTTTCCCTCTTCCAACATTAAATTAAATTACCACTGACTCCTATTGTGAACAACCACCCTCCCATTGCTTATATCTCCACTTTCACACCTCCGATTCCCTCAAAATCCCCAAAAACTCCTGGCAATTTCCCACTGGCACATGATGAAATTTGAAAAAAAAAAATGCTACAAAATCGTCCATAAAATTTATCAATGAATCTCCCGAGAACTTGAAAATCCCCTATCTACCCCAAATGAACACTGCCGTACAGCTCCCACGTTTATACGTTGTTCGTGTCGGGCGTAACGATCCTTTGACGATCGTTAAAGATTGCAAACACGAAAGGGTCAGAAACTCATCATAGTAAAACGTAGAAACGTGTGCAACCTCGTATTGTATGCAAGCCACAGTCTTCGCTCTCACCTCAACAATTTTTTGCATCTCCCACTCTCTTTTTTTTTATCCTCTCCTCATGTTATCCAGCTTTCGCACTGGCAAAGGCGTGACCTCCGCCCCCTTACCCCATGAGCTTTTCCCCTCAGTTGAGATTGTCGACAACTATTTTCCACGTAGTTGGTATAGGCCCATGCGGGTTACCCGGAAAGAGAATCGATTCTCCCACTGGGGTACGTCGACCTCGCTAGACTCAGTATTTTCCTCAAAGCCAAGAGAGGGTTAGGCACTGTATACCCTCCCCAGCCGGCTCGAGAGACGCTTCATATAACCTCTAGCTCTGCGATTTTTGTTTCGTTATTTTTCCTTTTTTTCTTCCCCTCTTTTCCATGCCCGAGGTTTGTCTGAGAGCCGGCGACACCGGAAAAATGTCTTTGACGGATATGCCTGGGGCATGTCGACCTCGCCGAATTAGTGATCGATCGGCTCTACCGGAAATTGCAGGGATTTTTGGGATGAGAAAGAGACAAGACGGATATTTTACGGAGAGAAAGTGTTTTTCTCATTGAGAAGATAGTCACGCCGGGACAATTATTCTCCCTGGGGGATTGATTGTTTATTACTATTGAAGATATGAAATGATGAGGAGGGGGACCAGATTTAGCCGTTGTTTTATTCATCTTGGAGTGTGGGATGATTCATGGCGGATGGGGGCACCGAAATTCTCATTACATTTCACAATTGCGAAGTTATATTACAAAATACATATAACAAAAGAATTGAAACATGATAGTACTAATAATGAATGGTGTTAAGAGAATATGTTGGTAAAGGTTTTGAATATTATTGAAAATATGAGCTAGAATTTTTTAGAACTAAATAATGTCCTTCGAATATTAGAGATGAAAACGGCAAACAATTACCTTAACGTCAGTACAGGAGAACAATTTAAATCTCATTGAATTGATGAAATTATATTGTAAAGTAAACATCAAATGGACACGTCACGAAATTCTTCCGAAATCAATACGCCAATAACGTTACACAAGGCATAGTTCTCTGAATTCGTGGAGTGCTTGATTCTTCAATTTACCTCGAGCTGTCTAGCATTTACCTACGGAATTCAATTCAAACCAATTTAATCCGTTAGAAACGAGCGAACCCGTTATCTAGAACAGTAAAATTGATTCATTCCGGAGAATATTTAATGTTTTTTTTTCATATCTAAATAGGCCATTTCATTCATTTCAACTACTGGAACTAGTTCTCGTCCTCGTTCGCGGAAAAAGAATAAAAGGATAGGACTTCAAAGTCGATCAGTGCGATATCAGCACAAAAACCGTCAAGCCGACGGCCCAGGGTCCAGTTGAGTAGTATATCCTCTCGTACCATTGAAAAAACGAGGAACCAGAGGTACAGGGGAGTTCTAGGCTAGCAGTAATAGTCGAGCACAAAAGATGTGCCTCACAGTTTTTTTCATTTTTTTTTTACTCTGATAACTCTGTGGTATTTCACTGGCGATGTTGCCTTTCAATCAAGATTCAGCCTCTGGGAAAATTGCTTCCGGTGGATTATCCGTTTTTGATAAAGAATAACACCAGCCTGTTCGCAGGCCGCAAATTCTCGTGGTTTATGCATTATACTCTCGATAATCTCGTATTATTTTTACTCGTATAATTACATTTATCGGAAATTTTCAGGTAATTTCGTTGAGTGCTTTCCCACTGAAAGCAAATGAAATTCATTGCCAAAGAAAATGAAATCGTGTTATGAAGTGGTGGGAAAATAGTGCAAGCAAACTTAAGCAAGCAAACTTATAATTTTTCATAATGCCAACATTATATTGGATTATATGGGATTGGGGTGATTGGATTATGCTCATCTACATAATTATTAATTTTTGGATATCAAAGAACTTGAATTGCTTTATTACTATATGACGCAATACCGACGGTTATGACAGCTCGGCTAGTGTTGGCGTTGGCGTTGGCATGCGACAGGTTCCGGGTTCGATTTCCGGCCGGAGGAAGGTGAGCAACATTTTTTAACACTCTAATCTCGCAGAAAATAGCTGAACGGTAGTCTCGTAAAATGAGACAATTGTGCTTAGTCAGGTTTTTCCCTTGGGGTGAGTTTTTCTCGCGTCCTTCGACGAATACACAGCGGATTGGAGGGTGCGATGGGAACAAGCCGTAAAGACCCGAGAGAGTATACGGAAAAGGAAAAAATTAAAAGGATAAGTAAAATTTACTATATGGCCCAGTAGCCGAAGTTTTTTTCATGTACGAAAACCAGTACACAGACAGAAATTTTCTGTAAAAATTAAGTGATGGTACACGGAGAGAGAAATTCAATAAAAATTACGTCTCAGTTTCATAATCTGCCAGCCAAAACAATATTCCGTAAAAATTACGGAAAAAAGTACGTCACTGTTCCGTAATTTTGACGGAATATTGTTTTGACTCGCAGATTACGGAACTGACACGTAATTTTTATTGAATTTTTCTCTCCGTGTATCGTAATCTTTCTGGTGATTTTGAGAGAAATTATAGAATTATCTCGCTGAGGAGAATAAATCGAATCTTGCTATAGGACGTATTCTTTTGAAAGAAATGTAAAGCGAGTTCTGATCTTCGGAACTTCGGACATTGGATGGTGTATAATAAATACGTTTGTAAGAATTATAAGGAATTTTCTGCCTACATGAACCGAAAGCGCCGAGCATTCTAACCTCACTTCGCTCGGTTAAAATCGCTCACCTTCGGCCATTTTGGTAGAAAAATTTTATTCAACCATTCCCCACGTGCTTACAACCCTCCTCTCTATCTCGAGTCGTAATTTTGCACGTGAGGATGACTTGTTTACGTTTCTTCCCTAGGCGAGAAATATACTTTTTTATCCTCTTCCATATACCCTCCCGACCTTTACGGTTTATTCCTATCCCACCCCCACAACCCCGCTCTGCCTCATTCACCCGAAGGACAAGAGGAGACCTCACCCCTGAGGGATAAACCTGACCGGGCGCAGTTGGTTCTTTCACGAGTCTACCGTTCAGCTTTTTTTCGTGAATTTAGAGCGTTAAAAATGCAACCCCCACCGTCTCTCGCCCGGCCGGCACTCAAATCCGGAACTTCTCGCATGCCAACCCCAACACTTTAACCGCACGGATATAACCTTCGATTTATCAGAATTGTTTTTTGTTTCTCAATGCTGGAAAAAGTTCGTGACTTTAGGTTAAAAGGACGTAACAGTTTCATCAAATTTCCCATCACTACATTTTGGTACAGAATATTTCGGTCCATGTAACTGCAAGAAAACTAATGATTACCTGTTATATAAAAAAATAAAAATAAACCGGCTTCATATACTCCGAGAAAAATAACATTTTTGAGAAGAAGGTCTTTACCCACCGCAAGTAACTTGTGGCCCGAAAATTGACAAAGAAATATAATTTTAACTGTGAAAAGAAAAAGTGTTTCCACGAAATTCTGATCTCATTCCGTTAACGGTAATTTATTTATAACACGAATGAACTTCGTCCAGCTAAGTCTAGCGGGATCAAAAATGTTTATTCAAAAAAAATTGTGAATGGATTATAAAAAAATGTTGGAGTTACAAATTCAAGATATTCTAATGCTAAAACCACTAGACCCCACACAGTATGGAAAAACAAGAGTTTAATTGTCCTGCGATTTTATCATAATAAGCGGACTCCATCAAAGGCCGCGGGGAAATTACAACGTAGGTAGAACAAAAGAGAGTCATCTATTTCTCAAAACACTGGAGGGATGATTCAGCGGAATAGGCAAGTCCTGAAGCTACAAATGTAGCTCCTGCGGATTCGAGCCTCGGCATTCCACAATAATTTTAGTATCGCGAAGGTAGAATGGATGCTATTGACACAATAATTTCCTTCTGCGCGTTATGATGATGTAACAATTGCTTGATTGGCTTACTGTACCATATATCAATTTATATTGTATGACATGCCGATTTTCCCGGGAAACAAAAACACCGTTTCCTGACGCGTCCAGCTGGTTTCCGGGAATGAATTCAAACGAAACTAAGAAATGCGTTGCTTGTTCCTGTCATGAAAAATAAATAAAAAAAAGATTTTTTCCGAAGAGAAATCATTGAAATGAACTTGACAAATCTTAATTTTCCGAAATTTCGAAACAATTCCGAATTAACCATTCAAAAATTTTCAATTTCTGTTTTCGAGAAAATTTTTTGTTAATTCGAGTGAAATGGAAGCCAATTTTGTTTGTTATTGCCCGAAAAACTGGCATTTCTCGATTTTTCAGGGAAATATAAAATTGAATTTCTTGAGTTTCGTTTATCGAAATCGAATTCATTGTTTTTTACTCAAAGTAACAGTACAATAATTTTTTAACAGATGTAATGACACTCATTTCATTACATCGAATTATTTAATTTTCTATCGATTTCTCATTTATTCCAACACAAAATTGCCTTTGAAAATAAAATACCGGAGGGAGTAGACACAACGTGTGTAATAGGATTTGAGAAAAAGGGCTTCGTCTTAAACCCGAAACAGCCATGTCGTTTTCTGTCCATTGCCCCCTCTCCCCCGCAGCCCCTGTGTGTACTTTTCTTGTCTCTCTGTGCATTGAATTTATTCTCTTCGATTGCCCAAGGAGAATACAGATTAACCATAACGATGCGAGGACACGCCAGGGATTGAAAGAAAAAGAGGTGAAGTAGACGGATGGACAAGGGGTGGGGAAATCGAATTTACCCCCGGTCTCGGGGGGTTAATGCCTCGAGAGAAGGCTAAAGCGCTTTTCATAACAGTCGCGACAGATATTCACATATTGGCACGAGACGACCTCGGTACTTTGACGTCATTACGTCGGATTTGTAATTGCTCGTTCAACTTTGCTTGGGCTGATGTCATTAATTCTCATTCGCAGTACCACGAGACATCCAAAATTATCGAATACTTCCCGATTGGTTTGTTGCGTAGCAGATTAAAATTGTTTGTGCCAAACTCATCCTGATTGTTGAGAGACAGGAAAATATGAGGGAAATGTTCGATTAATTTTGGAGGGGAAGTGGCATTTGATGGATTGTTCTTGGTCATCGCATCTGGTCATTGTGACTTGCTCCATGCTCTTTTTTCCACTTCTAAAATAATATTTGATAATCATTCAGGTAGAGAAACAATTGTAAAGTTAGGGGGAGATTATCAAAAACTACATGGAAAGTATCACATGCAATACCACAAGAGCTCCAAACTTATCGGGTATTTTTCGAAAGGTTCCCTGCCAACCTTCCGTCTGTTGGCAGGGAAGCTTGAGGAAAATGCCCAATCATTTTGAAGCTCGAGTGGTATTCAGGGGATTATTTTTCCATTCGAATTTCGGCAAATAGAATTGCACCATGAGACAAAATCAAAAATCAAAACTCAACTATCAAATTCAATAGGGTTACGCGGACTGGCCAACCAATTGTTTTTTAGATATATCAATATGAAAAATTACCAGTGAAACTCTCAAAAAAATATCAGTTGAATTTCGTGTTTACTACATAAAAAACAGTCGAATGGTGCAATTCTATTGGCTGATAGCTGTAATTTTATTTGCGATGTACTCCATATTATTAAATACTGAACTCTCATTGGCCCAGGGGAGGTTAGATCCGTGTACTAAGAGTAAGTAGTTGTAATTTCCTGAGTAGGTCAAAATTGTGGAAAATTTTCCGAATATTTTGTTGCGTAGCAACGAGGAGGGCAAACTTGGCAGGTGAAGAAGGATTTTTTGGCAGACTTTTCCTACTGGTTGTGACGCGGGAACTCTTGAGAAAAATTTTCGACAGCTTGGAACACCAGGGGCTTCCACCTCAATCTGAATTTCAGCCAGTAAAGATGCAGATGCATTTAGAAAATAATAAAAATCACTGTTCCACATTTGACTTTCTTATTAGTGAAATCGCATAACTACAGATCGGATTGGAGAAATTCTACCCCCACCTCATCGCAAAACGTCAAATTCTGCATTCTTATTGGTTGAAATTCAGATGGGGACAATAATCCGAATTATTTCCGTTTCTCAACGGTCATTTTACATTAACAAATCTTTTTTTAAAATCCATTATTGCGATTATTGAACTGTTTACAGTGAGCCTAAAATAGTATATTTTGACACTAGGCCGTGAAAAACTTTTTTGGCGTATATGAGGTTACAGGACGAGCCAAAGGCGAGTTCTGTAATCATATGCGGCAGAAAAGTTCTTCACAGCCGTGTGTCAAACAATATTTTTTGTCACGACGTCCGTGGGCGGTGTTTCACGGACGCGAAGCGGCCGTGAAGTAGTACTTCACGGACTGAGTGACAAAAAAAAAACTAGTTTGGCAAGGAAGATTAATTTACTATAAGGAAATATTTTCTTACACCGAAAAAAGTATATAATTTTCATAATGAACTGTTCGTCTGCCAAGATTTTAGAGCGAGGTTTCCTATAACAATTTTGGGAATTTGGGGTCTAAAACAAATATTTTTGGCAAAATTAAATTTTTAACGTCCCGGGTTAGGGAAGTTAGTGTATTCACTCCGAAATGTATATGACAAAATTTTTTTTCACAATTTCTCAAGAATGACTGATCCGATCGGAGTGATCAATGGCGCGATGGATTAGTCTTCACGGAACTTAGAACTACCTAGATTTTAATCAGTATCGGTCAAGCGGTTCTCCCGTTTTTAGCAATTTACTCTGTAAAATGCGTCGTAAATAGCTCAAATATATGTTCTCTACCAATTGTTCGAACGCAAATCATAACTATAAGTTTAGACCCTATCAATCTTTGAAAACCTATTTTATTTTAAAATTATTCACAATAAATTCTAAGATCGAATAAGCGAACCAGAAGGTTTTTTATGCGGTCCAAATGGGTCCCACTCACCCATGGGAGCGAGCTTGCGAGTGACCAATAGCGTACCCCTAGTTTCTCAATGTAATTTCTCAATTTCAACTAAAAAACGTGAAATTTCCGCTTAACGTCCTCTAAATTTTCAATTGCAGAAGTATACATTCTACGACCGTATCTCGTATATTTAACAACCATCAACTAGTAAATTACTTAGTATGTTTATTCAACAGTTCCTCAATATATACAAGACTAGTTGAGTAAATGAGAATGAACATATAGCCCAGGGATAAAAACTTTCAACGCAGCTATAAGACAATTTAGCACAGCCAATTGTCTAATTATTCACCACAATTGTTTGAATTGAGTAAATGTTACTTATGCATTCCACATAATTCCCAGCTGTATAATTAATGAGTTTGCAATACTTCGTTAGGGTAATTGAAATCCAAGTGCGCAGAAGTAGTGAAGTTGATGGCATGGGACTCAGTAGTGACGCAATGTTCATTATTTTGATTGAGTCATCAGAGTTGATTGAACTAGTGTCCAATACGATTGAGTACGTAATCATAAATACAATTGGACACAAGGTTAAACTTCACTGATACATACTTTATAAACAAACCCCACAATGTCCTATAGTCCTAACTTCACCGAACTACAATTTTGCAATTGAGACATCAATTCAGTTCATTGACTTACTCCAAAAACTCGTACTTCGACCAATTAGTCGGATGTAAGTTATGTTGAATTTGAATCAATAAAATTCTATGCTTGCACACGGTGTGAAGAACACGCGTTGTGAGCTTAACTTGGTAGAATTGAGATATGTTTATTGCGAAAAGTATATGAAATGAATATTGAGGAAGTTCTTCAGTGGTAATTTTTAAGAAAACAATTATTTTGTCTCGCTTTGATCATTTCCAAGTGGGGCAAAATGGAATGTCTTCAATTGACAATAAATCGGGATCAACAGATTGAAATGGATTAATTATTAATTCATATTAAAGCGGGGGTTTTCCGCTTCAATATGAAATAATAGTAATTCAATTTCACTCGGCCAATCCCGAGTTATTGATAATCGAAATTGTTCCACTTTGCCTCATTCCCCCCTGTAACTTATATCACCAAATTTGACAATTGCCTCTGCGGCATTCGATCACTTTCAAACTTGTAATGTCAAATTTCATAATTTTTTATTGCACCTATCTTTGATACATAATTTGCTCATAATTTGAAAACATAATTTACCTTTTGAGCCTCACCATTTTATTCTATTTTTCACAGTGATCATAATTTACGTTGATTTTCAATTAAACATGAGTATTAGTTGTGGAATTACATCTGAATGTACAATTAATTGATATTTTAAAATTGTATCCATGTGAATCTTCCGCTCATGTTCACTAAATGACCAAATTGAAATTTACAATCTCCATCAAATTTCGCATGAAATCATAATTTTCAATCATGAGCTTTCCGAAATTATCAGACATACACGGAGAGAAACATCAATGAATTTTTATAGTGGGATTCCGAGAAAAATTACCGTGCTGCACTACAATCTCGGCGCAAACTGCAGGCCTAAGAAAA
>JAPYZM010002525.1:0-25275 GCA_030522845.1 Psyttalia concolor
CTCAATAATTACTAAAATTAAAACAGTTGAAAAAGGGGTAATGCGAACTTTAGAAATTAAGAATAATCTCTACAAAATCAAAATGATTGTCATAATTGAAACCTGATCAGGCTCATCTGGAAATGGCTCGTCTAAAGAAATTGAACCTAAAAATATTGAATACTTCTCTCAAATAAATTAATATGTGGCAAAAATTAATTTTTTTTTTCTCAGTGCAGACCTTCGACTACTTGACGTTAGTTAACGAATAAACAAGAGAAATTGAAAGATTATAAATCATAAAATTCATCCTCTTAAATATATTTAAAAAGAACAATATAATCGGTATGTCATTATAATGGTCCCGTGCATCAACAGGTTTTCTAAGTGAAAAGGTGGACGATGAGTTCGCCATGTTTTCTTCACGGTGAAACGAGTTTGCGAGTTGTATCAAGCCTGGGGTATCTCACGCATCGGCAATTACAATTGCCAATAAGCGAAACAAATAATTAAACAGAAATTCACAATAAGACGGAAAAGAAGGAAAGAAAAGTATAGTTAATAAATGATGAAGTACGAATAGAAGTGTATAATTATTTTTTCACAAATGACACAATGAAAAGGAAGAAGGGAAAAATTAATAAATTTCAATTACAATTTAATGAGACAGGGAAAAGCATTAACTCATACGGGGGTAATTGTTATGTATTATAAATAAAATGAAAAGAATTTAAAAAAATAATGAAATAAATTGGCCAATGATCGGCATGAAACGGTGATTAATTTATATTCAATCAAAGAATTAAATACTCAATTGACAATTTCTCGAATGATTTTTAAATTGAGTTTTTTTTTAAGGTGTAATTAAGTATTATTAGCAAAAACAAGGGGAATTCAGCTGTTTGTTTAAGAAAGACAAATCAATTCAAAATATGATAAGTTCAGGCTGTTTTTTTTATTAATTTCTTTGCACTCTCATTAGGTTTGACTGTGATCTCAATATTCTCTACGTGAAGCCCGAGTATAACGTTCAATGAATATTTTCTTCTTTTCCATTTTTTGCATCAAGTGAATTTAGCTCAGTTATGATTTCCCTTTCTGTCGTATCATTAATCATTCTTGGTTTTATTTCATTATGTACAATGATTACAGAATGCATTTGTAGGGATAATGGAAAAGTAATGAGAGAATATTTAAGTTCCTAAAACAAAAACATTAGAATTCAATCGCCGAACATTCTATTCTATTCTACTCGTAAATTTACCGAATGAACATGAAAATGAATTCATATTATTGGTAAATAAACAGCTTGTTATTAGACTTTCCGACAATTTTCTTTTCCCATTAATCAATTATACATAAAATATATTCGGGAAATACTGATTGCTATTAAAAGGCAGAGATTGTACAAAACTACGATTCAATATGCATTTTTTTTTTGTCGACACGAATCATTAAAGTGAATAAAATCTGAAAGTCTATCTCCAGCGGAAAAATCACCGACAATTAATCTAGTAAAAATGACAAAAAATTATGAATGAGTAGATGGGAACGAAAAAGTCAGCTTAATTGCGCGTAGAATCGTGGCTTTCTTTTTATCCAACCATGGTTGCTGCTCTGTGTATGATTCAGTGCAATGCAAATAATGAGTGATAAATCATTGTCATTGTTATTCATAAAAAAAGCCCTCAAATCGCCTTATCAGTGATTAATTTAAAAGAAAAAAAAATACTGCAACTGTAGCCATATTTTATTTCTATTAATCGTGCTACAAAAGTTGTTGCAATGATAATAAATAGTTCATTATCACTGTCAATATTTAAAGGTAATTACGCGAAGTGGCCTCGAAGACCATGAATTTGCATAGCATCAACACTTTTGGATTAAAAGCCACGCCCCATCAGTTTACATTTTTTAAACGAATTTTTTGTGTTTTTTTTTGTGATTTTTTTTTCTTCTATTCAATGTTGTCCAGTAGCATGCATAAAGACGGACCGGTAATCGTTTTACTATGGAGAAAAAAAATTGCATGAGTGACTGTAGAAAATTGTAAAGCGATGAATTATTGAAGGAGACGATCAATTTGAATATGTGGGAAGTGACACTCTTGCAAAGAGAAAAAGAAAATGAGCGAAAGAGAAAAAAAAAATGACAAAAAATTGTCCATGGCCAACTGGTAAGTCAGTGTGTCGAAGTGATACGAATATGAAGTAACAATTGATGAAAGAGAGAGCGAGAGATATTAATTAATTAGAACACTACATTTATTATATAAGTAATTAATAGCAAACATTTATATTAATGATATATAAATATGAACTTTATTATGCCTATATTTGTACCGTTTACTGCGCTCCAAACCATGTTGACCATATCCCCGCCCCCGCCCCCAACCATCCAAGAATTTATAAATAATTATTTAGATATTACTTTCATAATTTTTTTTTCTGAAAGTCGTTTACAATTCATGATTCAGTTAAATCTATTTCAGATGATTTGTATTTATGAAACAAAAAACTTATAAAATATTTTTTTTTGTCAACGATGCAATCAATTTATTGATATTAGATAATCATTACGTGGAGAACAGTAAATGGAATAGCTAAAAGTGAAGAGAATGAAAAGAGGAATAAATTGCAGGATAGAATTTATTATTTAATAATTTTAAGAAGCAATAATAGTAATAATTTCATATTAATAAATATTTTAAAAAATGTCTTGTAAATGTTGTATCGATTTATTTCTTACAAAACCTTTATCGAGGAAGGATAGACACATGTTTCATTATTAATATAATGCAATTATGTATTTTTACCATGCATGCGTGTAATAAGTGTTAATTTTTTACATATGCATACTTTTTTTTCTGCAAATACGTGAATTGGTTCATTTTGTAACAAGCCTCTGCAGTTGGAATCAATGTAATGACGTGATTATTTTCTCCCATTATAATTTTCAATGGATGTTCGATTGAGAAAATTATCGATTCACGAGCACCTGCCAGTGGTCGTCATTTCTAAGTTTGTGAAGCTGATGGAGAAACGGGAAATGGCTAATCGCATTAATTTTTTTTTTCTTGAATTTTCATTGTCTGTCACTTCACAATCAATTTGCTAATGGCAACAAACTGGTGATGGTCGTACAAAAGTAGCCGAAACAAAAAAAAAAAGAATAGAAAAAAAAAACATTTCTATCAAATTCTTTTTAGTGTCCGTTAGCAATTGCGTTTGTTTTGTTATTTCAGCCCCATGGACCCATCCGTACCCCCCAAGCACCCAGTAGTGAGGTACGTTGCATACCTTTTCATTTCATTCATATTTATTTGCGTATTATCATTACTTCGGAGAAGTGGTAGAGATCAAGCGGTCAAATCAGTCATTTCATGGACAACAGATGATTATGTCAATATTTCCGAAGCTGACGAGAGAGAAAAGTTGTGAGATTCTTTTTCCAGTCAATTAATTCATCTCCAAAAAAAGATCGATTGATCAACAGCACTTCTGGATACTCTCGTTTCTGGAATATTCACTGAGCCAATGCACAATTGCATTTTGGACTTGTCAATTGCCCCAGACTTTGATCACTTCTCTTCCGCCTTCCCCCCCCCCCCCCCCCCCAATTTCATTGAATTTATTGTCATCACTCGTTTCGATTGTTAACAGTTTTATTTTTCCATGAATGTTTGTTAATTCAATTACTTTTTTCACACTTTCAAATTAATTTACCTGTTTCCACTGACGCATGCACTGCAGCGATACTTAACGAATTGACTAGCATAGAAAACAATTAGTCAATTGATAAATTATCCAATTGACGTTGTTATTTGAGGAATGAGTAGTCCATTTAACTTTGCCAATCAACTAATTGCATGCCAGGCATGTACGTTAGCCAGACAGTGCTCGGTTACATGATTATTACAACTGAATGATACATAAGACAATCCATGAATTTCTGTTTGCTTAGCAATGTATTAGAATATTCACTTGACAAATCAACTTGAAATAATTTTTTGCAAATATCTTTAACATGAAGATATGTAAATAAATTCAGTGGAAAATTTTCTTTCGAGAAAAAGCAGTGGAGAAACTATGATATCAGATATTTGCAAAAAAATGTGTACAAAATCTTTGAAGTAAACGTGGAAAAGTAATTAAATTAATGAAACTCATATCGCAAAAAATAGACCAATCTAGTTGCAATCACTCCTAGGAATAAAAATGGAGAACTCAATGAAGGAGAGACCAACCACCCTCGAAAATGATAAAAAGAAATACAACTCTTCTTCCCATCTTCTCTTAGTTCTTAAGATACTTAGAGTCGTTGAAAAGTGCAGACTTAAGATATGTTTTTGTTGCAGTGGTGCAACCACTAACGACGAGCAAGTCAAGCCACGTAGCTTGCGTTTCACATGGAGCATGAGGACAACGAGTAGTCGAGATCCAAATGAAATTATGTCCGAAATACGTAAGGTAAACCAAGAAATATCCTCTCCAAAATAAATTTCGTTATTCCAAAGCAAAAAAAAAACCCAATCAGATGATGAAACGAAATGACTCAATTTTACGCCGAGGTCAATCTTCAGATGGAGATAAAATTTGCATAGAATTTTGTAGTGGTCTTGATTTACCTCTAAAAAGGATTCTCAGGCAAATGACTTGGATTCTCCGTGAATTCAATATATCCATAAATAACTCATCTTAAAATTCTGCATCTCAGAGGAAAACCGTAGAACCGAAACTACTTATTTCGTTTTGTCCGGTTCAGAATCATCCGAAAATGAATAAATTCATAAAGATAAAACGTACGGAGAACACTATCTAGCAAAGATTCCGGTATTTTTTAAAACTGCTAAACAAACTGGCAGAGAGCAGCAGAATTAGCAGACTCTGTACAGTTTATTAAATCTCAAATGCTCTCAACAATGATCAATTGTCGGAGTAATGACGGTACAATACAGCGAACTGGAAATTTCAATTTTTTCTGTTTCCTCAATATTAGACTGAGAGAATTTTTTTTATGGAGAATGAAGTTATTTGTAGCAACCCCCGTTATAGCCCTTTCACCCTACCTCTTATCGATATATTTATCAATCAGCAATTGTGAATACTGCCAGCAATTTCCTAGGAATACCCATCACTTGATGCATTTGACAATCAAAGTTATCCTGCAATGATTATACAATTGTTTCCCGAGGATCACATTGTTCATGACATTTTTCACTCATGATTTATTTGAAGCAGGATTAAAGGGTTTTTGTCGTCCCCCCCCCCCCCCCCCCCCTATTTTCTTATTAGTCAATTACTCACGAAATTTGCGCGCCGAGGGAATTTTTTTTTACCTTTTCACCACACTTTTTTGAAAGTTCACAGAACTTTGGTAAAATTGCGGAAAAATAGTAAAATACATCGTAAAATAGTGAAACAATATGCAATTTGTGTTATTGAATACCGATAAAACTGGAAAACGGCATTTTTTGGCGATCGTCTGATTGCCAGTTCTCCATAAATTTGCAAAAAAAAATATTTTTGTCCAGGATTTAGACTTCACAGGATTAAATGAACTGTTCTCGATGAGGGTTTATTCACTGCCAAATATCGCGACATAATATTTTCTCATTAATTGTGATTGCTAGGAATTTGTTGAATTGATCAGTTTTAAGTGATTTCATAGAATGTTTTCTTGATGTAATAATTTCCATAGATTTCACAATAGGCGGAATATTAACAAGTTATCATCATTATCGCCTGAAAATGAATTGTTCCGATTTCTTAAAATATTGACTATTAGTTTGCTGCGAATATATCGAGCAAATCCAAGGAAAAACTTAGCCTTCATCGGTAAACTTTTGAGAAATTAAAAGGTTCACAAGAATCAAATAATCTTTTGTCGTCGAAACTGACGTAGTAAATTGAAGTATACAATCATAAAAATGACACTGAGACTATTGCCACTAGTTGGCTCAGCTACTAATCTAACTAATTTTATTTTTAAAACTTTTCCATACGTATACGTCGATCTACAGTATCCGGGTTGTTTTGCCTATTTTTAGGCTTCAGATTTGCGAACAAAATTGCATGATAAAAAATTCAAAACAATCTCACTTAATGAGCAGGATCTAAACTAAATTTTACAACGTGACAATCTTTTTCTACCACATCCATTCTCGCAAATAAAGTCTTGGATTTGCCTACAGAACGGCTGATCCTTTCTTAATCTAGCTAAAAAAAAGTCTCAATTCTTTTATAGTCAATGACTCAATCTTGCGATACAATCGTCAATTATAACAAAAACAATTCCAAATTATAGATTCTCACATAAGCCTATTTTTTAAAGACTAAATAGGTTATTAAATCGACGGAAAAACAACGATAAAAAAAAACTGATTACTTTGTTCGCAAATTCTTTGTACTCTTAACGAAACTTTAAATTGCGTTCAACTGTGGAGCTAAGTTGACGACATTTTACCATTCCAATGCTGAATTGGCGTGATTCATCTCGTTTCACCAGCCCAAAGCCTCTCCCCATCCCTCCCTCGCTTCCTGAGAAAAAAATATATATTAACGACATTGCGACAGCAGAAGAGTTGAACATTCACTCAAGTTTAAAAAAGTCGAATTAACTGTTTTTACATAGGTTCTGGATGCTAATAAATGCCAGTACGAGCAGCGCGAGCGTTTTCTTCTGTTATGTGCACACGGCGATGCAGCCACAGACAGTCAAGTACAGTGGGAAATTGAAGTCTGTAAGCTGCCTCGTTTGTCGTTGAATGGCGTTAGATTCAAACGCATACTCGGTACATCAATAGGATTCAAGAATATTGCAAGTAAAATAGCTAATGAGCTCAAACTGTGACTGCCGGCTGCTGGTGGACTTGCCACTAATGTTAATCCATAACCCAGACGTGATTGCGGTCACACTGTGACTGATTATTACGTTGACACATCTTCATTTTTTGATTGGGATTCGGACAGTGATTCGGAGGAGACACGTGAAGTATTCGTTTGAGATTGTTTCCCTGATCAGTTATGAAAGGAAAACAAATTCGTTGTCCCAATGGAGAAATCCATGGAGAAATATATGAAGTATCCTCTATATCAATCGTGTAGTCTTCATTGGAATTCGAAGATGTTGGCAAATTTTTTTGCAATCACGGCGAAATTAAAAGAGAATCGAGGGATGATCGAGGAAAAATGATTCACGTCTGTGATTAAAATCCCTTCAATTGCTTTCTCTGTACTTTCTCGGAAATTTTCCAATCTCCTACACCTCCTCCATGTGCCAAAAACACTTGGGTTTAATGACGGAATTAAAGAGAAAATATTCGGGGGATTGCAAAGAATCAGACAAATCACCTCAAACGTAATCAAGAGTTGGACATCAATTTCTTCGAATAAAATCCACTGTAGGAATTCTACAATAACGATTACTAGAGTTAATAGAAATACAAAATTCCTCCCTGAGTGAATTCAGTAGTCAATTTTTTTTCAGCAATTCGATTCGAATTCAATGAAAATGTGAGAACTAATAACATTTGTAATAAACAGAGGAGGAGAGAAGGGACAAGAGCAGAGTAGAACAGATATGAAAAATTTTCTTGTACCTGTTGAACACACGTACATTAAATGCGCATAAATAATTGAAAAAAAAAAATTACACAATCAGAATAATGCCAGGGAAATGAAGTGAAGGATACTTTTATGGTTTTTTTTTCTTGAAAACCTGTGGCACAAATATTATTAGTTACTTGTTTATTTTTTTTTTAGAAGAATGAAAGTTTCATCAGTCTCTCATGCCGGTCAATCAATCTGTCAATAAATAATTGCCTACATCATTTGTCAGTCGATTAATAAATGAATGTAAGCAAATTAATTAATAAGTAGAACATTAAAATACTTGGATCGTTGCAAGCTGTGTGGTACGGAGTGCATAAATCCCCAATCATGTAACGAATTCTTTTTTTTGGATTTATCTTCTCGATAGTTAATTAATTGTATTATTGCCAAGTAATTATTATTTGTTATGGATATATTTTGATCATACGTGGGTGATACGAGAGGATCAATAAATTGAATGTATTATGATGGTATTCGATCGTACAATTTCTGTATTTCGTCCAAAATGTGAATACTATCATTGATAAAGTCGATATTTTATTCTTCGTGGAAGAAAAAATAATGGACTTATTCATTTTAATTGATAAATCTGCAATTCTATCACTGAAAAACAATCGATAAATTGAGATCTGCATATTTCTCATTGACCAATGCAATTGGTAATTTTAGGTTTTCTAATTGGCTCTCTGGAATTCGTAGATTTAGAGAAAAACAAAATATCCAAAGAACTGCTCATATTTTCCTCCAAATCTTTCTCTTTCGATGATATTTACTTACGATAACCCACAAATACCAATTTTCATCAGGTGCTTTTTGCGGTTCAATGAACATTATATATATATTTTTTTGAATAAAATCAGACGAGGGAAATGTTGTGTGCAGTTCTATATCTTTCTGGGGCTTGCCAAAGATCTATAGTTGTATATAATATAAAGGTACTAAATTATAAATGGAATAAGCCTCATGTGTCGATTTTACTTTTGGATAGAAAATGTGAGGATTGATGATGCGCACCGTAAAAAGGGTTAATGAAATTAAACACAACATTGGTGAGGTTTTCGTATCTGCCTAAGTATTGAAATACATAATTGCCATCGATGATGAAGAGATTAGGCAATATCGAGTCGATAAGATGAGTAAAACAATATCAGATTATTTAATAAATATCTCGATAGTTGTGTGGATTTAAAGATAAATATCATGAAATCTTTTTTCGTTGTTAAAATACTTTCCAAAGAAAGGTCTCGTGATACTCTTCTTCACATCCCCATTCTCCGTAGGACATTTTTCAAAATGATCTACATTTTATGACCTCATCTTATTTGACGACTTTTCTACTCATTTCTTCACTTGAAACGATCATCAAATCAACTCCCAACTGTAACTAAATGTCTTGCTACGATCAATGCCCAAGCAATCTTCGGAAAATCACTGAAATGAAAAAAAAATCAACTGAACCATTAAAAACACGAATAAAAATCTGAACTGTATACACTTTTCATTGATCTACAAAAGTGGTACACAAAAAATGCTGCAACTTGTTAAACGACTGATAGGAACTAAGTATCGACGGTAGCAGTCTCATTTTTTAATTCATAAATTAAAGAGAAAAATCACAAATTAACATAATTTAAACATTACACAAAGTGAATGAGTGCAACTGTTCCGAGATTGACAGATGAATTGAGAAATGCAGAAAGGTATCCGCAAAAAAAGGGGTAAATAAGAAAGTCAAAGGTTGGCAAACGGGACTTATTGTTTCCTTAAATATATAACAAACAAATATGTACAGTTTTTCATCAAACACTCAATTATTTTTAATGAACAATTAATTAAAAACCGAAAAACATCAAGACCACACATTCGAAGCCCGATGTAATATAAACTAAAAAAAACCTAAGGTTTCACGAAATCATTTCATCATTTCACAATACGAGATTTATTTGTCTTCAATTGGCAAAAAAAACTTGGATAATTTTACTCATTAATAAATTAATTATTGCCCATAATATCATTGTTTTATTATAGATTCAAATGTCGCAAATGATAAGTAAACGATAAACATGATTTCATTGAATTTCTTTTTGCTAATGCTATTGACACTACGTTAAGTACAATATTGAATCGTAAATAAATGAATAACGATTGTAATATTATAAAGAAATAAATAAATAAAGACGTATGAAACGGAAAATGCAGTCGGAATGAACAAGTTGAAATTACATTGACGATAAAAGGGCAAATAAGTGAATCGATATGCATATAAATATATAAATATGAATATATATAAATATATATCTAATCATAATAATTATTACTGTTAGACTATTTAATTGATAAGAAAAATCCCTCTTAGTGATTAATGGTGAAATCCCCTTTAACACGCTAAGTAATTGTATTCTGTAATTCTATACATACACAAAAGAAAATCGTAAATGATTAAATGAAAAACACTGCTCTCGCTTGCTTGGTAAATGAGATAAATGGAAAATTATGGTGGAAAAAACAATTTATGTAAATTCGATAAATTAATACTTAAATACGTTTAATGTTTAAGGACATTTCGGGCGAAATTCATTCTGGCGAAATCATTTGTGACAAAAATGGAGTACATTAATGCATTAATTTATTTATCAGCAGAGTGGTAAAACGTTACAAGTTAAATGGACATTTTTTTAAACGACGAATTATTTAAATACTTATCACAGGGAGAAATGTCAGAAGAGCGTTTATCCACTGAGGAAATGTTCAAAGAGATGTTTTTCCCCGCAAGACTTTTTCTAAAATCAAATTCCAATGTTTCGCCATTCCGCTGAATTTAGGGAACTCCATTGGTTAAATGTGAACAATGACGTAAATTGAATTCTCAAAACAATTATTAAGAATCAACAATGAGGGGACGTTTTATTTTCATCTCCTACGAGTTGAGATCTCATAGTTTTCTAATGGGTTACTACGACTCTCTTGAACATGAATGATGATTTTTTTTTGAGGATTGCATTAGTCAAATTTCATTGATGATCAAATTTTACATTCATACAAACACACACACTACATACACGCACTCCAGTCTGTAGATAGGTACATACAAGCTTTGCTAAGTGTTTTCTGGTGATCGGTATATAGCCAACAATGTAGTAAGCAAGAAAAAAAAGAAGAAAAAAAAACATTTATAATAAAATTTTAATGAGTATTGTTCTTTTAATCCTCATGACATATTTTTAGAAAAAAATGCTGTGAGTTTTTTCTGAGGTGAGTATACAGTTTTTTGCTCTAGATTGTCCAGTGGTTTTGTTCTTTGGAATGACAGATTTTGAACATGAATCCATAATTGAGAAATATTCTACATTCAACTGAAGATGAGTTAGCACGTGTCCAGCAGATATGGCAGGAAAGTCGCAAGGAAGGAAAAAAAAACAAAAAACATTGATAATAAAATTTTAATGAGTATTGATGTTTTAATCCTCATGAAATATTTGTAGAAAGAGGTGCTCCAAGAGTTTGCGAGGTGAGTACAGATTTTTCTGCTCTGGATTACATAAATTAAGTAGGAAAAATCGGTAAGTCTGGAAGAGATTGTACTGATTTATGTATTCATATTATTATCCTAAAATGTCTCCTTCCGGAGATGAATAAATAATCAAGAAATGCTCAACCGTTAACTCAAAGCAATTAAGCATTTGCAAAGAAAAAAATCGAACAACAACTCTTCGATTTGAAAATAATTTTTTCAATGAAAACCTGTAGTCTTCGTGGTTTCAACGAGAGAATCTACTCGTTATGGGATACCAGAAGGTAAGTGTAAACATTTTTTAGAGATCATTTGATAAAGCACGACCAAAAATTTATGTTTTCAAAAAAATGTTGAAAAAATATCTCACAAGAACCCCTTCCGCAAGATTTCTCTCACTTCTCACTTCCTGATCTGAAAATTATCCAGAAATTAATTAGAGAATAACTTTTAATTTCTATTTAACAAATCATACTATAGTTGAATTATTAAAAAAAATTTCTCGTGGTAACTTCTCGTAGACCTTCTTTAAAATTCACTTATAATCGTTAATTCGTGAGAAATCTTAAAAAGTCCCAAAAGCATCAAAACGGGGGTGGGGGGCATTTATAAATAGATCGCTAATCTATTCTATGCGGTCAATGTACTAGTTTTCGAACGGTTAAGAGTGCCGGTGCCTAGTAAATTGAATTACTAGAATTTATGGTGTAATTTAATCATTTGATAAATCAGAGGTATTCGTAGGAATCATCTCGATGTGGATAAAATCAATTTTCCTTTGATCTTCAATTATTCATAATTAATGTCGACAATAATTTAATCAATAATAGTAAAGTTAAATTGGAAGTGAATGAGGGAGGGGATGGCTGGAAGTTACTTCTCAGTGTCTGACTTTAACTGTTCAACTTTTTTTCAATATCCCAATTATGGAACTCCTCAAAGGCCCAGTTTTTGAACGTGGTCTTTGCCTGTTTCAAAACTGAGGCCCATTCTGCAGCTGGAACACTGACGCCATTGCGTACTGGGTGAGTTAGGTCGTCCTCAAAGCACCTCAAGTGCCGGT
Organism: Psyttalia concolor; assembly: GCA_030522845.1. Lineage (NCBI taxonomy): Eukaryota > Metazoa > Arthropoda > Insecta > Hymenoptera > Braconidae > Psyttalia > Psyttalia concolor. The sequence continues at coordinate 12,167 of JAPYZM010002525.1, forward strand.
GACAAACACATCTAAGCTTAACCGTCAGAATGTGTAAACGCGCGTGTGGTTTTGTGATATTTCGACGCTTCAAGGGACCAATTGAGTATTTACTAATGCAAACGTCGTATGGAAGGCATCACTGGACACCCCCGAAAGGTTTAAACAATACTCACTTGAATTACCGCGTGATTAACTCGTATATATGATTTTACAGGACATGTTGACGAGGGTGAGAGTGACATGGAGACTGCTCTACGAGAAACTCAGGAAGAAGCGGGTTTGAAGAGCGAGGATTTGAGAATTTTCGAAGACGCCAAAGCAGAGCTCAAATATAATGTCAAAGGAAAACCGAAAGTTGTTATTTATTGGTTAGCTGAGCTCATCAAAGAGGAACGCGACGCTCGCTTATCAAGGGAGCATCAAGACTTTGCGTGGCTTACTCTCGACGAGGCCTGCAAACTCTCTGGCTATGAGGACATGGAAAAAACTCTACGTCAATTCGATAAATATATCATTGAAAAACTCCAGTAATTATTTCAACTGGTCATCAAATTGAATGATGCGATTTTATAATGATAATAAATGGGGAATCTTTCATTTTTTGGTTTGTTTTGATTTTCTGACAAGCACATGGAATTCCATGCGCCGCAGTTGGCAGAATGGATTTCATGAAGTTTTCGAGATATTAGAAGCATGCGTGGGTTTTTGACGCGCTGTTGCCGAGTTTATTTTCATTAATCAAGCCCACAGCGTTCGGACGGTGAATCCCCGAAAAACATTTGAAGTAAAAGATAAAAATGTTTACTCTATTTTTCCATTTTTTTGAAAATTGTGTTTCCCTTTTTTTTTGGGATCCTTTGTGGAACGGCGAGACTAACTATTTCTTGCCACAAACGAGTCAATAATATTCTAGAACGTCCAAAAGTGAAATCCAAGAAAAAACATTTGAAGGAAAAAATAAAAACACAAATTTTCACATTGATTTAATTTCTTTTTTATAGTGTATAAAATAATAACAAGCCTAGAGGAGATTGAGGGAATTTCTATTGGACTCCGTGCGAGAAGTCTCGGGTAACTATTTCTCGGTACAGACGAGTCAATAATATTCTCGAACATCCAAAAGGGGAAACCCTCAAAAACATATTTGAAATAAAAAATCAAAATATAAATTTTTATAGTGCTTCCAATTTTTTTTGATAGTTTATAAAATAACAGCGATAGATGAGCTTGACGAAATTGTTATTGATCTCCGTGTGAAAAGTCTAGGGGAACTATTTCTTGGCACAAACGGGTCAATGATATTTTAGAACGTCCAAAAGGGGAATCTCCGAAAAAACATTGAATTAAAAAAATAAAAATACTAATTTTCATCACGCTGTGTCGGAAAAGTAACTTTTCAGTCACTCTCCGTTTCGCGTCGAGTGACTGAAAAGTGCTTTTTCGACACATTGAGATGAAAAATAAAGTGGTTTTTGACCCGTGGGATTATATCACTCCCATTCGGCTCGTGATATAAATCTTCCACTCGCCAAAAACCATTTTTTTTCACTTGTTACGAAATATACTATTTCATCACGCTGTGTCAGAAAAGTAACTTTTCAGACACTCTCCGCTTCGCGTCAAGTGACTGAAAAGTGCTTTCCCGACACATTGAGATGACAGTATATTTCGTAACAAGTGAAAAAAAATGGTTTTTGGCGAGTGGGAGGTTAAAAATGGTTTTTGGCGAATGGGAGGTCAGTCACTCTCCGCTTCGCGTCGAGTGACTAAAAAGTGCTTTTCCGCGACATTGAGATGAAAAATATCGTTCGTAACACGTGAAAAAAGTGGTTTTTGACTCGTGGGATTATATCACGATTATATCACGAGCCGAAGGCGATTCTCTCACTCGCCAAAAACCATTTTTTTTCACTTGTTACGAAATATACAATTTCACATTGATTTCACTTTTTTGGCAGGGTAGAAAGTAAGAATGCTAGAGAAGATTGAGGAAATTGTTAATAGACTCCGTGTGAAACGTCTAGGGTAACTATTTATTTGCACGATATTATTTATTTCTCGAACGTCCACAAGTTGAATATTCGAGACGATATATGTGAAGTAAGAAGTAAAAGCACAAATATTTACTTTGTTTAGATTTGTTTTTGATAGTCGAGAAAATTAAAACACTAGAGAAAGCTTCATTATGCTATTGAAATCAGTGCAAAAAATCGAGAGTATCAAACTATTTCCTTGCACAAATGAGTCAATAATATTGTAGATATAAATAGAAGATAAATAATCGAAAATCCCTATTTGACGGAAAGAGTAAAAATATAAAATTCAGTCACATAACTGAAAGAGTATATTTCATAACAAGTGAAAAAAAACTTTTTCGGCACCGGGTGATGAAAGATTTTGTTTGTAACACATACAAATATGTTTTTTGGCTCGTGAAATTATACCACACCCTTTTTTGCAGTCCACACAAAACCTACTATTATTTAGTTTTCAATTTTTTTCAATAGTCAAGAAATGACAACGCCAAAGAAGATTGAGAACATTCTCTTATTCAGATCCATGCTAAAAGTCTAGAGTAACTATTTTTTTTTGCAGTAAAGGAGTCAATAATATTTACGAGAATTGTCTGAGGATACTGAAATACTTGAAATTTGATGCCAAATTTCCGTACAACTGTGAATTTTCAAACTGATTGTTTACCTCCCGCTTTCCACCCTACTCCCGCCCCTCTTTTTGTAGATGGCGCCAACCGCTTTTTTGTGAAGAGAACCTGGCAACACGGGAGAGGAGCCCCCTTGCCCGCTGGTACAGTCGTCAGCTGTTTAATTTTCAGCCAGTGGTGGGTGAGCTCGCGTCTGTTATTTGTCTCCCCGTTGGTGCAAGTGCCTCGTCGAGCTCTGGGGCATTCACTTGATCCTCAGCTCTCCAACACTTCACCTTCCCCCCCACAGATTAACGTTTCAGTGCCACAGTGTATGTGTTTCCTTTGTTTATCTCGTCGTTGCTCCCTTATTTGAGCCTATTTTCGTTATTTTATTTTACCCATTGGTATACGGACAAGGTAAACTCCAAGCTTTGAGTCGATTTCCGGGATTGCGCACAGGCAAACGAGTATCCCATACACGGGGAAAGAAAAATAAAATAGTGAGCAGTAGGAGGAGAGGAAAAACAACGGTGAAAAAGGGGGGGACAATTTTGACGGCGTCGTCTCTGCCTCGACTGTCTGTTTGTGTTCACTACTGGAGAAAAACGCCATTCAGTTTCACTGTTTTGTGATAAGAAAAAAAAAAGGGTTTTATAACCTGTGAATTATGGCAATGCCAACGAGTAGCGCTGTGAGGGCACTTGCCCTGGAGTACAAGAGCCTTCAAGAAGAGCCTGTCGAGGGCTTTCGCGTTAAACTTGTCAATGAGGACAACATGTTTGAGTGGGAGGTCGCAATTTTTGGACCACCAGATACACTTTATCAAGGTGGTTATTTCAAGGTTAGTGAGCATCATTTTTTTCCTTCTGCAAGTCATTTATTACATCGACTTTTCGTGCTTTTCATTTCGCTCCCCTTCCTCACCTGTTTCTATGTCGAAGGAGAATCTTGTCGTGGAGGTAGTTCAGTCGTTTTTTCCATTGACTCAACGTGAGCAATTACAGTTCCACATTGTTTTCAAATCGACACTTTGACAAAGCACTTGTGTATGTGGCGCTGGTGTGACCTCATCGGTTTTTATTCTTTGTTGCAAACTACGGTAAATTCAAAAGATCTGTATCCCCTGAAGGATTCTGATTGTGCTCTTGGTATCGGGTTTTAGTCCATTGGCAGAAGAAAAATTGAGACAACACTGATTTTTGCGTGAATTGTTACATGACCTTGACCAATTTATACTATAGAAGTGTATGAAAGCATGTCACTCTGACTATGCCGACCAGCACGGATTAACGAGAATATCTTTTGACCTTATTTAATTGATGTGGAAGTTCAAGTTATTCTTTCTCATGTGATTTGATTTGATCGATTGCCCATGAATGAATGGAATTGATCGACAGTGGACATCTCATGCGGATCGTGCAGATATTTTTGGAACCAGCAGCCCCACAGAAAATCCCCCAATTTTCTTTCTTAGATTTTCTCACTGGAAAATCATTTTTGATATTCTCTTGAAAACCTCGGCGAGAAAATATTTATAGAATTATCTGTCATTCTTTTTAGCTCAGTTAATAACAGGCGCGATGTCTCGAAACGGTTTAGTTGATCTTGATTGTTGGCTCGTTTTCAATGGATATCTCGAAATCTAAGGGAGATGACAAAATTGTTGTCATTACTTTTCTTGTAGAGGAAATCGGGAGCTTCAGAAAAGGTGATAACCGACATTTAGCCCTCTCCCTTAGTTTCAGAGTTTCCCTTAGATTAAGGGAAAATTGCCGAAGAGTTGAGTGCAACACCATTTATTCATTTTGAGACGGATCCTGGACGAGGGGATGTGATCGATATAGATCATTGCACAATATCCATGAGAAGAGATTCATTAGGTTTACTTTACAAAGTAAAGTGCGCTCCCATTTACCAGGCTTGCGAAATGGAAAGGAAGTGGAACTTCCTTGGGAGAACTGATCTTAATGCAATGCTACATGCGTTGCCGGAAGACTACTCCTCAAATGTTGAGAAAAACTGTGTAATTTTTATATTATTGTTAAAAATAAGTAGAATTTTTAGGGGTTTTGTTGAAAAATCAATCTCAATTTTGGAATATGCAATAAAATGACAATTTTGAGATTTACGTGACGATGAAAATTATAGAACCTTTTGAAAATTTAGGCAATAATTTGCTTGAATTTGCAATTCACTGAAAATATAGTTGCAGATTTGTTGCAGACGTTTAGTTTTGGCAATGAGCTTGAAAATTCAAGATGTCATTGAAATTTCAATGATAGTATGACTTGAAAAATTCAATTCTCCTAAATTTACAAGTTAAATGCGCGATTTCGTGAACGATTTAATACAATAAATTGAATTTTAAATCAGAAGAAGTTATTCCTCTTCTTAGTTTGAGGAAGTTTGAATACATCAGAAAATCAGTTGCGGTTCTTTCTTTCTCTCTGATAAATATATGATACATTGGAGATGCATACCTTTCGAGTAAAACATTGAAGATGGTGGGGGCCAAGTGAGCCGGGCGTTCTCGCTATTTTTATACAGTAGCACGAGTGTTACGTTTTGGGTTTGCATATGCAATTGCTAATTATTTTTTCATTTGTGATTTCTTAAATTGATGCGTACAGTTCTATTACTTTATAATTGTGCGTAAACAAAATATTTATATCCCTGACGTGACATTGAAATTATAAGCAATCTCAGAACAAACAATTTTGAAGTGGAGGAAGGGAAGAATTCCTAGGGCAAATAGGAATAAGAGATATTACGTCACTGGTCTAGGGATGCATTCTATATGAGATTAAATGGAGAAATAAATTATAAAATTATGGAAAAATGGAACAAAGTCCAAACACCCAATATGTAGACAAAAATATTGCGCACAAATCGTTCTAAATGCTAATTAACGCTGAGAAGGAAAAACGTTTTTTGAGAAGTATGTCTGTATTTTCATCCAAAAATTTACGGTTTGAAAATTTTCCAAAGAAAAATATCTTACGCTGAAATAGTATATTTCGTAACAAGTGAAAAAATAGTATATTTCAGCACGTGTGCGTCAATTTCGTTTTCAACGTGTGTGGAGTTTGCAGCACGAGCCGTAGGCGAGTGATGTAACCACACACGTTGAGAACGAAATTTCCCAACAAGTCCTGAACTAAATTTTATTTTTCGATACAAGTGGAGGCAAAGTAGTTTTTAACGAGTGTGAAGGTTAAAACCCGGTCCAGCGGCGAGGGTCGTAATCACGCGAGTTGGAAACTCCTTTTTTTCATTAATAATATTTTATTCAACGCCAAAAAGGTCAGGATAAATTAAGAAACAATAAATTTCATTTAAGTTTCTTTAATTATGGCCTACGTTTCAACAACAAATTGTTGTCCTCTTCGGGCCTAAAAAAAACAATTGAAACACTTTAACTACTTATTGTAATGAAACATCAACAGTTCAAACCATGTCAAACACATTGCGAAATATTTACCAATAATTGAATTTGATTAAGCGAAACCTCTTGTTTGTAAAAATAGTATATTTCGTAACAAGTGAAAAAAAAATGGTTTTTGGCGAGCGGGAGGTTTGTATCACGAGCCGAAGGCGAGTGATATAATCCCACGAGTCAAAAAACACATTTTTCACGGGTTACGAACATAATTTTTTGCAATACCTGCCCAAAAAGTTAACTTTTCGGTACCGGTTTTCGTGCGTAAAGTGGTACTTTTCCGCACTCCGCACACAAAAAAAATACTTTGCCCTCAAACTTCCCCTCAAAGCGAATTTTGGCAGGTATTGCAAAAAATTAGATGTGCAACACGTGCGTATCGCCTTTTTCGCCTCGTGTGATCCCCAGCGATGCACAACTCGTTCGAAAAAGTGCTATACTTTACGCACTAGTTGCACACTATACTCTGCCATCTCAATGTGTCGAAAAAGTCCTTTTCAGTTACTTGACGCGAAGCGGAGAGTAACTGAAAAGTTACTTTTCCGACACAGCGTGATGAAATAGTATATTTCGTAACAAGTGAAAGAAAATGTTTTTTGGCGAGTGGGAGGTTTATATCACGAGCCGAAGGCGAGTGATGTAATCCTACGAGTCAAAAACCACTTTTTTCACGTGTTGCCAACAATATTTTTCATCGCGCTGTGTCGGAAAAGTAACTTTTCAGTCATTCTCCGCTTTGCGTCGAATATAAACCTCCCACTCGCCAAAAACTGTTTTTTTTCACTTGTTACGAAATATACTATTGCCGTACTACTTCTAGGCCTTTCTCGTACGAGAATTGGTATTACATACTTCCCAAACTTGAAAACCCTAAAATCACTACGGTAAAATATGATGCCGGATGGGCGTTATGGGGTTTTTTGCTCACGGGGGTGGTCACCTCGCCTTCGGCTCGGTTTGCCAAAGACCACGCGAGCAAAAAACCCCATAACGCCCATCCGGCAATATACTATTTCATCTCAATGTGTCGAAAAAGCACTTTTCAGTCACTCGACGCGAAGCGAAGAGTGACTGGAAAAAAAAAAAAGTTAAAAAAAAAGCTGTGTCGGAAAAAGTTACTTTTCCGACACAGCGTGATGAAAAATATAGTTCGTATACACGTGCGACGGGGCGTTTCAACTCGTGTGATTGGCAGCCCTCGGCTTCGCCTCGAGCCGCCAACTTCACACTCGTTACCACCCCGTCACACTTTTATCGAAATATACTAATTTTAAATTTCAAATTCAAAATATTTCGCGACGATAGTTTGACACCGTTTCAAAAGTTAGTGCCTCATTATAAATGAATTACTCCAATATTTCGGATAAGATACAATGGCTTGAGGGAATGGTTTTATTCCAGTGTGAGATTTAGTTTTTGAGCATTTTCATAAGTCGTAAGTTCTCAGATGTTCCGATCTCAAAAACGTATTTTTTGTCACTCAGTCCGTGAAACACCGCCCACGGACGTCGTGACAAAAAATATTGTTTGACACAAGGCTGTGAAGAACTTTTCTGCCTCGTATGATTACAGAACTCACCTTCGGCTCGTCCTGTAACCTCATATTCGCCAGAAAAATTCTTCACGGCCTAGTGTCAAAATGTACTATTTTTTGTTCTCAGTCTATAAGGGCAAGTAATGGTACCGTTACTCTTACGCATTATTTTCTTTTCGTTTCTTAAACTTTTAACGGATTCCATTGTTACTCGCTCACCACTGCGTGCTCTAAGACTGGAAAGCCACATAAAAAATCCAATGTCGATAAATTTTCCACCATTGCCGTATCTTTCATCTAATCGACATTTTTCATGATTCCACTCATTCCACCGCTCATTTTTCACTATTTCACTATTTTATATTTCAGTAGGTCTTTGTAGACATGCGAGCATAATTCTCTTCCGCTTCATTTTGTGTGAAATATGGACAAGTAAATATGACAGAGTCAAGGTCTCTATCGTATCCCAAGTAATCGTAATATACTAGAAATATATTTTCATATAGAGATGAATAGTCAATAAAAATTATGTATCTTTACCGTAAATCCACAGCGAAATGTGGTAGAAAGTTTTACGGAACTGTTACTTAATTTTTAGCTAAACTCTCAGAACTTTTCCTGAAGGTGCCGCAGTTTTCGTTTGAATTGCCTGAAAAAGTACGATATCGTCGCTTAAATTTACTGAGCCAATTCCGTAATCGGCAAACGAATCATTACAAGGTGCCGTAATTTTTAATAAAAAGTTTTCTTGTTATATTTCTTGTCTGCAGGTAATCTGGTGATCTTGTGATCTTTTTGGGTCATTTTCGTATGAAAGTAATGATAAAGTAATCATACGTTAATTTTTTTCATCGCAATAAGCTTAGATAAATTGCTTTATCTTGGAGAGTGCAAAAGTATAATTTAATAATCCCAGGTAGTACCCAAAGGTTCAGAAGTTTCCCGGAATTTCCGTTTTCCTGGGGTTATTGTTCTCGAGTCTTAGGGGCAGTTGAAAAGACACCGGATCCATACACTGAGAGGAAAAAAGCTTTTTGATAAATATATCGTTACTCTTATGGAGAAATTCATGGCTCAAAAATTAATGAGAAAATAATATCTTGCTCTGGCAAGAGAAATCCTTCGACAAGAAAATTTATACTTATCCGAAAAATAAAGAACAATTGGAGCACAAGAAGAAAACGACCTCTCGACCCAAATCTAGTGTTTTCTACATCAGAATATTTAGGACCTGAGATTGCATTTTTCAATAAATTCATCCAATCAGACTTAATTTGAGAGCACAGTTTTGTTATAAATAAATTATTTTGATCGTTGGAATCGGTACGAAATTTCTCGGAGAAAGTTTTTCCTTCCTCAGTGGATAATGGGATTTTCTTGTCAATTGTCGAACCATAAGTTTTTCTATAGAAAACAAAATTTCTTCTAAAAAAAACTCTCTCAGTGTAAGTGCACATGAATAAAAAAAATGGTTTACTCAAGTTCGTAGAAACTACTGCGACAATTTTTTCTGCAAATACCGAAAGAAATAGATTCGCGTATTATTCTACCAACTGGAAGAAAATCAAAATTGAAAACTTGACTTTCCTCGGAAATTATTCCACATCCTTAACTCGCTAGAAACATGACGTTCGCAGTTATCCTGGATTTATATTTACAAATGCATTGATCTGTAACACCGTCACGTATTACAGGCTCTCCTGAATAATTAAAGATCGCAGTAAGACTTGAGCTCAAGGGATTCGATTACTCAAGCGATTGTACTTCGAAAATCAAATTGTCAGAGTCTAAAATACCACAGACATTCGATTTCACAGCATTACATAGAAATAATTTTATTGCTCCACTTTTTCTTTTTAATAATCCGAAGCATCGATAAATGGATCTTGCATTGGGTTAGGCTTGCGGGCCGCTTTCTAAACCAGTCTCCGCATCGTTGGCCCTAAGAGAGCGTTTATATAATGCTTTAAACGGTGCATCGTTGCACTCGGTGATTTTACTTCGGCATTTGCAACATTAGTATTACAAACTCAGACTGTTTATCGATTTTCAAATGTTATTCAATTGGATTGTATAATGATTTAACGCAGTTCGAGCGTCAAATATTGACAAAGACGGGGCTTTTTTAATCGACGTTCCATTATTGAATAAAAATTAGAATTCTCATTTACGGATTTCCTAGTCTAACATATGTTTTATTAGTATTTATTGTCCATGTATAGCCGATTAGGCTTTTTACACTTGCGGTATCATGGACCGTCTTCCTCTCCAACCATGTCGCATTGTACCCCAGGAGCTGTAGTCCATGTCCAGACTCTCCTGGTGACCAAGGGAAACCATGGAAAACCTTGGCCGACCAAGGTTCATCGGGGAGACTTTTTCTCCAATGATTCTTGGTGTCTAGACTCCCGTTCGACGGTTTCCGAGAGATTAAAAATCGCATGCCTCAAGCCGGACGCGAACCCGCTCCACGCGGGCTCCGCCGTCCGGCCGTGCGCCTTAACCAACTCGGCCACCGTCGTCGGTTTACGGATTTTCTAGTCTTATTTTTATGTAGTTTTTCATAGGTATTTCTAAAGTAACAATTGATTTGGTAACTAAAAATATAAAGTTTTTAAGGGATATTATCTTTCATTCATGTACTAAGTTGTCTTGATATTACTTTTATTTTGTGACTTTTTTTTAAGTTATAGGAAAATTGTAAACCGTAGGGAAAAAAAAAATAGAAAACTGGTTTTGCTGTCGTCAAACATTGCGAATCAATCAAAAATAATGCAGCGGAAAAAATCTTAACGTATTTAACTTTATATTTTTCCGATGCAACACTCTACGAGGAATTCATGAAGCGAACTGGTTTTTATCAACATTAAACTTATTAGATTGTGAAATTTAATTGCAACCGATCAGTGAATGAGGGAATCGAATTTTTAGGGTAATACCTCTCGGCATACTCTGAGAAAAAAAATGCTCTTTTGAGAATTATGTCTCTACTCTTGTGGAGGAATTCATGGCTGAAAAATTGCCAAGAAAGTAATAACTCGCTCTGTGAGAAGAAACTTTTCGTCAAGAAAATTTATACTTGTCCGAAAAATGGGGAGCAATTGGAGCACAAGAAGAAAACGACTTCTGGAATCTGTTCTTAACTCTGTTCTTAAAAGTCAGGTGGTTTTTGCATTAGAATATCTTGGATCTGGGACTGCAACATTTTTTAACAAATTAATCCAACTAGACTTAATTTTCAAAAACACAGTCCGATATAACTAAATTGTCTTTGAATTGGAATCAGTGAAAAAGTCCCTGGAGGAAATTGGTCTTTTTTGAGTGTAAAATCACATTTTCTTGTCGATTTTCTAGCCATAAGTTTCTTGAAACAAAAAAGACGTTTTTCACAAAAAAAAAATTTTTCTCAGTGCATGGCCTAGCCGCGCCTCTTCATTTTCCTGAATTTTATTTTCTAGTTTCAAACCGAATGCTCCCTTTCGGTCCATGTAGGCAGAAAATAGTATATTGCCGGATGGGGTTATGGGGTTTTTTGCTCGCGTGGTGTTTGGCAAACCGAGCCGAAGGCGAGGTGACCAACCACGCGAGCAAAAAACCCCATAACGCCCATCCGGCATCGCATCATATTTTGTCGTAGTGATTTTAGGGTTTTCGAGTTTAGGAAGTATGTAATACCAATTTCCGTACGAGAAAGTCCTAGAAGCAGTACGGCAAACATATTTTTACTCTTCACTTTTATTCCCGCTTTTTACGTTGAAAAGAATTTCAGGTGAATGATAATTATCCTGTACTTACCTGATTTACCAGTGGCCACCGGCTGCCCTCGTACCGAGCATTAGAAACCCTATCTAGGCGGAATTACCCCCAAACACGGAATCTGACAAAATATCCAATAATAATTGATGGAGTTATTATTTCACTATCGTAAAGGTCGGGATGTATGTGGCAATATATTACGAATATATATTGAGCATTTCACTTAATTATCGAGGAACTGTACATTTTAAAAACCTTGCAATTCTTGGCGAAAATACTTTAATATCTGGTAGGAAATAATTTTATTATATTCTTGAGTCCCACTATCACGAGGGAAAATTAAAAATTCCTGTTGCAATCATTTCCTGTTAATATTGAATACGGACGGGCGATATTTATTACTTTTTGATGACATTTTATATTCACAAAAAAATAGTTAATATTTACTTATGTACATATCGTAAAAGCTAGTCCCTCCAAAATTTGATGAAAAATTTTTTGAGCTATATCTAAGTTCACGGGTTCATTGCATATTTTGATTTCAATTTGATCACATGGTTTTTACTTTTTTATGTCATTACGGCTGCAACAATTATGACCATGATAATGATCATCATATAATCATGATTATTCTGTTTTCGGTAACACCGTAGGTAGTTGTTTAATTATCTATTCTGGGGTTTGAATGTTAAATAACAATAATTTTCATTCTTGCATTTAAGGTCTCATCTCAAAGTCAAAACAATCAGCATAAATTTAAAAAATCAGAGAAGTATCTGAATGTTCTCCATCGCTGAGACTTTTTGCAAATTGTCGGCGAATTTTGAGTTTCGCAAAAAAAAAAACTCATAATTTTTCAAGGACTTCCTGTTTGCTCCAAGTGTGACGCCGGCACAGGCTTTAAATTCGAAATTTTTTCTGAGGTCTGCTAGAAGGTTAAAAAAATGCGTAAACTAGTGGATGATAAATCGAAATTTTCTTAGAGATATATACAAGCCTTAAGATTTTTTTTTGGATCTGATAATGAAATTATTTCAATAAATGACACGAAAAATTATGAGTTCCAGGGCAATGACGCTTTCATACGCAAGCGCGCAATTCGAAGTTCAGTGAAGCGTCATGGGAAAGGTATAGGTTGTGACATGAAACAGAGAGAGATAGAAAATACCTCACAAGCTGACCAACTCGAGTACATTTTGGAATAATTCCAATAATCGGCAAAGCATTTAATGAATATTATGTGGTATTCTTCGATACAGGGAAAAAATGAGACACTCGGACGAATAAAATTATTGATTACCGAATGGGAAATACACATACAAATAGTGGCTTAAAGTTCCGATAATTTCATATAATAATTGACAAAAAAATAATATCATGAGAGAAGAAACCTTCCGCTAAAAAAACTTGTAGTTGTCCGAAAAATTTGGATCAATTAGAGTCCAAATGATCCATCCAAGACGACACCTCGGACCGGATTTAGTGATTTTTGCATTACAATATCTTAGATTTGAGAGTACAACATTTTTTAATCAATTGATCCAACTAGACTTAATTCGACAGAGCAGATTCTGGTTATAAATAAATTATTTTTCTCTTTGGAATCAGTACAAAATCCGTTGGCCAGTTTTTTATGAACCCCTGTTCATTTCTTTAATGTCCCGAGTGGAAATTTAGATCAAGTCCTGATCAGGATTTGATCAGGTCAGGCCGGATGATAGATCAGGATCTGATATGGTAACTGGATCAAATCC
>JAPYZM010002526.1:0-13602 GCA_030522845.1 Psyttalia concolor
CACACACACACACACACACACACACACACACACACACACACACACACACACACACACACACACACACACACACACACACACACACATGCACACACACACACACACACACACACACAGAGAGACGACTCGCTAAAAAACATCGGAGGGTGTTCTCCTGGTCATAAAACGTCGACATTTCATGAAATTAGGGATTTTCATTTTTGGGGTGAAAACAATAACTTCCTTATCGGCAAGTTAAAAATATTCATTTCTGGCCCTTCACAGACTGTCTGAAAATGGACCACTAGAATTTTCATGAGATTGAAATTTGACTGCCAGACTTCAGGTACGCAAAGTTCAGAAGCGGATTTTGGAGAAAATACCAGAGGATAAAGTTTTCGAGAAGGACGGAAAATAATTGTGTCACATATGTGGAGAGTGATAAGGTCGATGGAAAAAGAGATGTGATTTATTTCTCAAGAACCTGGAGCAAGATAAGCACTCTCACGCTACTACTCAAGACCAGCTTCCTTACAAAGAAGCTGTTTAATGGTTTTGGCTTGTGTTAATGATGACAGATAGCTGTATTAATGCTCGGAAAAAACCGTGAGATTACTTTCTCAGCATTCGGACATTTTTGAAAGTTTTCTTCACTCTGGAAAAGCAGAGTACAATCGTGTAGGGACGTCATTCGGGATCGACTCTTATTGAGAATTATCCGCCGAGGAGGATGGTGTAGGAGGTGAAGCCAAAGATTTTCTATTGTTTTCCTGATACGCAGCAATGACTGTTGAATAAATTTGTCCCATTTGGAATCAAAATTCAGACGAGTTTAGAGAGTGTCTTGGTTACAATTATTTTCATCACGCGGTGTTGGAAAAGTAACTTTTCCGTCATGGTCTGCTTCACGTCGAGCCACAGAAAATTGCTTTTCCGACACATTGAGATGAAAAATATTGTTCGTAACACGTGAAAAAAGTGGTTTTTGACTCGTGGGATTATATCACTCGCTTTCGTATCGTGATATAAACCTCCCACTCGCCAAAAACCATTTTTTTTCACTTGTTAGGAAATATAATATTTCGTAGATAATCAAATTTGTTCGTATCTGCCGAGTAGGGTGAACGATATTCAGGTTGTTTTTTTCGTTACTGAGAAACTATTTATTCATATGAAACTATGATAACGTCGTCGGTGGTTTTTTCCACTTACAAGGCTTCATTCCACTTTCTCAAGAGACATTTAAATTACCCACACTACTCCCATTCGTTTGAATGATTTTACGAAAATTGCATTTTTCAGTACTTTGTGTACATTTGTTCATGAACAAAACATCTAGGCGATAGTTTTTTTTAAATTAAAGGGTCATTGACTACGTGTTTTCAATTTATACAGAATTTTGTGATTGACTGCATGTTTCCCTCAGCTTTGCTTTGTTGGGATTTACATAAAACCAAGGGTTACATGGCCATTTTCTCAAAAATTTATAATTGATTCACCCTACTCTTTAACAATCTAAACCTCGTACACGATTTTCCTATCACTTGAAGAATACGTAGAAATGAAGACGAGAATGGATGTTTTGTTTGTCACCCTTCCAGCTCGCTCCGTTACTCGTAAGAAGGGCCCTTTTAGAAATTCTGAACTCTAATTTTCGGTATCTCTCTTAAAAATTTTCATCATATTTGAACTCTGTTAGAATTTTAAAGGACTATATTATTGAAGAGTTTATTTTTTTTTTAAATTACTAGAAACTTTCCATTCTCATTTAAACATCCGATGAAAATTAGTAAAAATAATGAAAATTCAAACAGCAATTTCTTAAATTGTCGCAATAATTTGCTACCGAACAGCCATGGTTTTATTGGAAATTATAAGCGCCTCCCGATTTGGGGAAACGGCTAGAGGATGGAAAGGAAGTAATTTTAAGCAGAATAATAAATGTCTAAAACTAACTCGTCAGGAGCCCCCACTGATAAATTATCGCCACAGGTTTAAAACCTCGCGGGACAACCCGATAAACAGAAAAAATGGGTTTTCTCCCGCGTCACAAGAGAAAGGCCAGATATCGAATGTGGCAGGGCGACTTGAGAGAATAAAAATAAATGGTAGAGACACAACAAGGAAAATCGTAGAAACGATTTTCGTATAATTTCATTTTCAAAATCTTTTAACAGAAATAATTTTTTGCATAAATCGGCTGCCGATGGCTATACTTTTTATATAAATTTAAAAACAAATATTACGAAATTTCTGAACTTGAAGAAATCGCAATATAATCATCAAGTGCTCTCGTAGATGGCAGCTCCATTTCAAATAAAATAGAACCGGACAGGATTATTATAAATTATTCTAATATGCTACTTGAATTCCAAATGAATTTAGCTAATAGGGCACGTAACTATAAATTGCCGTTTACCGAAGAATCGTTGCAACATGACGGGTATGTTACAATAGATCATAAAAGAATACTTTTCTCATAACTGTTCTCTCTGATTACTCATTCATGAATACTTATTAATCAGTATTTTCTCAGCGAATTTTCCATACCTAATGATGTGATGATGTAGGCACTCGGAGTTTCTTATCTAATGTGCAAATTTTCCCCTTGAATATTTTCCTTGGGAACCATTTTCTTAAGTAGATAAACTGCACTCTATAGTTTCCATGGGCTGCTCCATTCGCAGTAACAAAATTCTTGAAAATACCGTCACTTTATGGCAAAAAAATTCCAAACAAAGGAGAATTCTTCAATTGAGCTGAATTTTAATGAAACCTAAAATTCCATGATTTTTTACTGTCCCCCTTGGTATTTACAATTCTCATTGTTTTTTACAGTACATTTTTAATTTTTAATGATGAAATTCCTTGAAATTTCAGTAAAATTTAAAATCAAAAAAGATTGAAAATTTAAAAACAATATTAAACAATTGTTTGATGAAAAAAAATATAAAAATGTTTAACTCACTGTGGTCCACAAGGTGCACGTTTTCTCCACGCGCTCTTCGCCAATTAAACGCGTTATGCTCGAGAAATTTTAAATGCACATTTTTCCTGTTTCGATTACGCTCACACGTTGAGTGATAGAAAGTTCAGGTGATGATTTATTTATTAAGTATCTTACGTGAGTTGAGTAAGTGCTCCAGTTTTTTCACTACGCGCAATGGAAAAAAGTTAGACAAGTAGAAAAATTCTATCAACTAAAGACGCGAAAAATGTGAAGGAAGGGCTCCCAAGTGTAGGATAATTGGGGCAGTTTCTATCTTGTGAAAGCACAAGTCTCAGTGAGCAAGGTGAAATGAAGAAAAAAAAAGCATTAAGTTGCGCTTTTCACTGGTCAACTGATCCATCGAAACCAATTTTTCCTAGATCAGTATCATTTTAATCACGCTAAGAGGCGATTCGTTTACGATTTGGTTATAATTTCTGAAGACTCATGGGCTCTATAATTCGTTACGACACTCCAATAATACTAAACCAATAACACTTTCGCATATCGCATAGACATTAACTTTTATTAAGATGTTCTGATGTCAGTCTAAAAAATAGTAAATGATGTTATTGCATGATAAAAGGATTGTCTGATCAATGTCACTTTATGATATGAACCAATCGCAATTGATGGAACACTTGTATATTTTGCAAGATTTAAATGACAATAATATTTCTATTCACAATATTCGAAGGTAAAAGGCGTTGAGTTATAATAGTTAAATGTCGTATATCCTCAGTTTTTAATATTCCAATATCGATTTCATTCGAAAAGTAAATTTCTTTAACTATAGGAGCGTTTCACATCTGAGCCAAAATTAAATATATAGGACTGAAAATTTCAATGAAACAACCCTTTCATTTTTTGGTAGTTCTTGAACACAATTAGTTTGAGAACTTTTTTTATTCTTCTCGCATTCAGTGTAAACTCATGTTGACTAGAAAATCACCAAGTAAATAATGACTGTTTGGAGTAGAATTATCTTAATGAAATCAATTTTTTTTTCTCTTTAGCACTCAATTCTAAGATCAAATGGCCCGATGATCTACATAAGTAATTTATTTTATTTTTAGATAATTGATACGTTAATTATAGGAAGTTGTGAGAAAATTGTTAACTGCACTTTCACTAATCGTCTGCGACGACTGACCAGTCTATAAACTTCCCCTGCACGTCCGTTGAATATAATACGAAATTTCAACAGCTCAACTGTACATATTCAGCGTTAACCGATTACTTTCGCCGTCGCCTTTGACACTTTTAGAAAGGTGTGCATCGAACGTGTGACATTTTCCGGCTGAAAAAATTATTTGATCTGAAGCTGTTGGTAATACCTCGCTGAATATTCCAGTTATTACAGATGAGAAAAATACACGTTTAGTTTTATTTCCTGCTCAGAGTTGCGCCAATTCCAGGCACTCATTGCGCAAAGTTTGCATTAATTGGCGCGCTTAGAGAATTATTGTTTGATTTTAATTGCAGATGAGAAAACTACGGGAGAGCGAAAGAGGTCACCAGATTCGGTTGGGACCTCCGATTGAGAATAAAATAACTCGACATCGAACTACAGTAAGTATTCAGAATCTTGCAGTGTTAACGGTATTTTCTTTTCTATTTAATTAATTTTTGTATATATACATATAGAGCCTTTTCCCGTTGTGTTTTTTCCCGCATTATTTAATTCCTTTCTTCAGTGCATTGAACAAGAAGGATTACGATCCATGAGGCTAATATGTCCTAATCCGTATGAAAAATTGTAAGAAAAACTTTGCTAATTTCAAATTTCAATTTTTTTAGACAATTTTATTGATATTCTGTTGATGTTCATATTAGTTTTCAATCACTTGCTAAAATTTCCAATAGAAACTATTGAATTCGAAAAGTCAGGAGAACTCTATTTTTATATACAAATCATTTTATTGAGGATCATTTTTTTTTGTTCAATCTTTTCAATTTTTTTCTTGATTTTTCTTGATAAAAAAGGATGAAAGAAAAGCAGTCGCACGTAATTGATTTGCCCATGAAGGAAAATTGATGTTGAATACTTTCGCTTTTTTCTCGGATCTACTAACTAATCAATTGCAGATCGAAAATCAAACGTCCATTTCGTGACATTAAGTGGATAACGAATGGCTACTTATGATTGAAAACAAATCATTAATAACACACTGATTGGGCGTAACCTTTCCATCTAGGAAGTTATAATAGTCGCGGGAAAAAATGAAAGTGAAATGTGACATAAGATCCGCCCCCGGCTTTTTATGTATTTATCATTTGTCGCTCTCAAATGTTTTTGTCCTCTCGAGAAAAAAGATGAGATGCATCTTTTGTTCTCGAATCGATCTATTTTTAGACGGTATCTCGAGCGAATTAAATTTGTAGTCAACTCATCTCACCTCAAATAGAACCTCTCCAAATTCTCAATTGAATATGTTTAAAATCTCGAAATAATGATTTTTTGGGCATTGGCTTCTTTCTCCAGTCACCCATCCCAAAGAATTTTCAAAAATCAAAGTTCCCTATTCCAGAACTCATGCAAGGATAACTACGACACGGGAGAAGTGGACCGCCTTCGGGAAGTAGCGATAGAGCAACAAGAGATAATCGAATTCCTCCGGCAGGCCCTGAAAGAACGTGAACGTAAATTGGATCAACTCTCGAATAAACGACGCAAAGAAGAATTCTACAAGCAATGGTTGGAGCTCGAACCGGTAGCTGAAGTCGACGACGAAGAGGAGCACGAGGAGGGTGACAGTGCATTGTCCAGTGCACCGTCATCCCTATCGCCACAGCCGGGCGGGCACTGGCAGTCAAATGGAGTGTCTCGTGAGACCTACGAAGGACTTCTCCTGGAATTCGAGGAATTGCAGACAAAGTACATAGAGGCCCAGCAGGAATTGACCCACGCTAAGCGTCAAGTTCGAGACTTGGAGCAGGCGCTGCTACAGGAGACGCGTGGGAGCCAGAATAGCCGCCGTGTACTCAGCGATAAGCTCAAAGAAAAGGAGGAGCGGGAGTCATGTCTGCAGGCTGAAATTTCCGAGCTACGGGAGCAAAATGAATTACTCGAATTTCGTGTCCTTGAGTTGGAGGAGACCGGCGGTCCAAGAGAGTCTCCTGACACTGCTGACAGTGGCATTGTGTCACCGGAGCCCATTCAACTCTTTAAAGACCAGAGCAACAAACAACACCGAGCAATAGCAACTGTCATACCTTACAACTCGTACAGTCAATCGCTGTCTCCAGTTCCCGTGCAGAAGCCTCCATTGTCACTTCAAGAGAGTGGGATCTTCGAGGAAGATGATGATGATGATCAGGTGGAATGGGCCACCTGTGGCACACAGACTGAAACCCCCTCGGGCGACCTACTACAGGAGGTTCAGAGGCTGCAGGAACTGCGAGAGAGGATACAAGAAAGAGCGGTCAAGGTGCCTTTGGAGAGTTTAGAGACTGACGATCGTTTAACATCTTACAAAGAACGCATCCAAGATCTGGAGGAACGTTTGGCTATCCACGAAGCCGCCGAAATTACAAGAACCAGCGATCAATTAGTTGCAAAACAGAGGGAGGAAGATGTCCTTGACGAGAATTACAAACTTACGGAGAGGGTCTACTGGTTAGAAAACGAACTGAGAAATCTGCAAGATGATGGAGCTGATCTTGTTGATGCTGGCACTATGACAGACACGATTGGTACTGGAGATTGTGGGACATCAACTTCAGACCTTGCAGTTATGGATTGTTTCGGATCAAAATCATTCGCGTTACAGAATATCCCAGTATCCTCACCCTGTGGCAGAATCTTTTATGATGTTCTGAGGGAGATCGAAGATTCCGAAATCCATTCAACGGTAGGACAGAATGAGTGGAGCGGACATTCTGAGACCCTGAAGAGTGGACAAGAAACCAAGTACGATAACTGCAATATGAGGAGAGAGGATTGTAATGACCAAATTCAGCAAATTGCTGAATCTGAGTGTTCTTTCCGAACGAGAATCATGGATTTAGAACCAAGAGAAATAGCTTTTGCCAAGACTCTTCAACGCGTCGATGCCACTTGGTGTCAACTGGAATTGTCACATGCTTCAGTGTTGAGGAATAGAGAAAAGGAACTGGAGAATAAGAATCTTGCTACACGGAAGATGTTGGACAGAATTGCCGGACTTGAAGAGATGATCCGGAGTCATGTGTGCATGGGGACCCCTGTGAGTGTTGATGAAGTCGACATGAAGAATTGGAAGGGAGGAGTTGAAGAAAGGATTCAAACGGATGAATCGATGGAGATTGATGAGGAGTCTGGTAAAAATGGAATTCATCAATCTACACAAACTGAAGAGACTGACTGTAACAGGGATTCGAATACCGTAAGTGGTTGAAATGATAATCGTCTATCACCGAAAAGAGGTTTTATTTTTTGAAAAAAGTGATGGATTTGAAAAAAATTTATGATTCAGTTTCACTTTGAGAACATTGTTTTTTCTTTAATTGAGATCATTCAAAATAGATAAAATTGTGGGGTAACCGTGTTCGATGATATACATGGATAATAAAAGACTCATGTTTCTATGAAACATGAATAAAATACAATACAACAATAACAAAAATTAATGAGAATATTTGATTTTGTCTTTAGGGAGACATCATCAGAAATCCGTCGGGCCAAATAATAGCGGAGATAGCGTATGAGGCTCGGGAAGAAGACGAGACTGCCGTAGAATCATCTGATGCAACTACCGCCAATGATCTTGTCAAAATAACCGACTCTGATATGGATAAGAAGGTTAGAAAATCGCGGAATGGCCAAGTTGAACGAGATGGCTGGGTGATGAGAGTGCGAAATACTTCGAAGGGTAGTCGTAGCGTTAAAAACATCAGGGCAGTTGTTAACGGTCATCGTTTTGTTCTCTACCAGGAGATTTGCGTTTAGCTTTGTTTTCGATTTCAATTCCAATCAGTGAAAGAACTTTCAGAAATTGTATTAAAGAGAAAAAAAGTAATCATCTATGAATCCTGCCTGAACTCATTTTGTCGGTTTGTCATGATTTGCGTGTTGAAAAATCCGTGATTTGATCATTAGAAATGTCGTAAGTGAAGAGAGTGCTTGTACTTGAGAAATTCCAATGGATCGAGATGAAAAATTGAGAATAAAAAATTGGTCTCGAATGCACCATGAGAACTGTGAGACTGGAAAAAAAATTCTTGAAGGAGGAAAATGGATTGATGAGGCAGTGCTAGAACTCATGCAGCTTGGCTGGCTTCGTAACTGGCCCAAGGTCAGTCTGCTCAACTCTCTAGTCACCCAACAAATCTGACAATTGTTTCGGTAGATGAAGAGAGATTCTGAGTCTCAATTTATCTGTTTTCATGTATCTAAATAACAAGATTCCTTACAATTCCAGAAGAATAATTCTGAAAATTAAAGAAATAGATCTTTCAAGCGTCAGAGACTTCTTGTATCTTCTTTCTCCATTTCGTATTGCTAATTGTTTAATTATAGAACATCTTTGCTTATCAAAATGAGCAAAAAGAAGCACAACAATTTTCTGCTAAACAAATTGTGAGGTAACAAATTGTTGAATTTCAAAGTAACGAATCTTTAAGTTCCCAAATGTAGATTACCCAAAGAAGTAAAAATTCTGGAATAATTGACCCAATTTCTCTGTTTTTATGCATAAGAATATTAATTAAAATTTATTTTTTTACTTGTTTTGTTCTTTAACTCGAGCACGACGACTATTGTTGCGCCTCGTCGATCTAATTTTTGAATTCACTACTCATACTGGACTTTCTGTAGTTTGTGTGTTTATCTACTATCATCCATCGACCATTAAATAGTAAGGGCGTAGATACGGTTTTTCATCCAATTTAATGTCTCACATGCACTGTGAGTTAATATAGTCGCGCTTGAGGTGGTGGTTTAATATTCAATTTATAACTCTTTCGTAGTTTTTCCACTTGCATATGGCTTTCTCTGGGAGAGGCCTTTGAATGATTTGATTTTCTTTTCAGATCGTTTACTTTCGTTGGAGATGAGACATCCGTCCTATTCTTTGTTGCGGTGACTGTTATCGTGGAGACTGTGGTTTAGCTATTACATCAAGCACAACTATTTCGTGACCAGCACAAACTCCCGACGTTTGATAAAAAACAGTTCCTTTTTCACCAACGATAAGGTGAGGACAATCTCAAGATGTATGTAAAGTGTGTTCCCTGTTTTATTATTTTTTTTAATTATGCCAAAAAAATGTTGACATTTTACAGATCTTAAATGGACCTTTTCAGAATATTTGAATTGAGAGTCCACGTCTTAGATTGAGACCCTTACAAGTCAATTAAGACTTTTAATCGCGATGTGTAACTTTTCGAGGTATTTTTGAAAATTGAATTAAATGTAATTGCGAATTTTTGCACCAAAATCCACCGCAAAATAGTCCAATTTTGAATAAAGGTCAATAGAATTTTCTAATGAAGTCTTCAGGTTGTTCTATAGAATGTTTTCGTCTGTAATTCAAAGTTCTTCAAGTATTATTGCTGAATATTCTAGTAATTGATAAATTTATCGGTATCAGCACATGTACATTTTGTGAAAATAGTCAAAAATTGAAAGATATCCTAATAAAATTCTTTTAAAATTGGATTGGCTTTCTGTCAACAGGACAATACTGCTGGCGCTGCTTGGCACCCAAGTGATGACCAGGAACGGTACGTCCTACCGCACGAGTGAGGACACTCCAAACAATCGTAAAATTCAAATTTCAACGCTAAATGATGTCATCCAATATTCAAATATTCTCTGAAATTTCCTCCAATTTACGAGATATTGACAATTCCCACTTCACCCACCACTTCTATATAATCTACCCAAACATGCCCAAAAGCGATCGACCGATATCACGAATTGAATCTCATCGAACGCTGCGAGAAAATATCAAAAGTAATTGAAACCTGAGAAACCACGACTAGTGTTTACAATACCAACTGCGAAAAGTGTGTGTTTGTGTATTCTGTTATTCTACGTTTGATTTTTTTTCCGATTTTCCAGTTGAAAGTATATCTATGCATGTCATTCATATGTCAATGGTTTAGCGGATTACAATGAGAAGCGAATATCCTAATCAAACTTGCCCCGATTTCGATGAATGAGATAGATTTAGGGTTCAGGTAATCTCTAGTCGATTTTTATTAATGTCAAAGTTTATATCCACCTACTACGAAGATTCTATCGTTTCGATTCAATAGGGTTTAAACTTTTTGTCAAAATATTTGAGTTAGTTTTACTTTATTTTAATTATTTTGATTGAGTTTACGAATGATTGCATGACTATGTTTATTCGAATAAAAACATGATCATTGTATTTACTTGATTTATTATTTATCTGCCAACTGCTACCCACATCTTTCAGGATGCTTGCAATTTTTTTTTGGGAAGCCATGAATCATCGTCGCTGGAGGATTGAGATTGTTTTCCGCAATACGACTCTCCGTTCTTAGTTGAACTAAAATCGAAGAACAAATGGGGGAAAAGATTTTAGTTCAGGAGACATTCGAGATATTACTCGCCATCCATTAATGGATTTAGATTTACTACGATTTCCATTAAGACTGAAAGGAGAGCCAACTTCCCTATTCTAACGCCCTCAAATGGATTCGACCCAACTTTATTTTTATGATTTTTGATAGCTAGAGAACTGAAGAAGTTTCTAAACAAAAAATTTGTCCCGAAAACGAGAAAATACAAAAATTGAGACTGCTGTCGAAACCTTTCACTTTCGTTTATTATTATCATTGTTTTTTATTAATCTTTCACAATTTTTTTGATACTTACTTTTTTTTATTTTTTTTATTTATCTGGCGAGAACTCTCCACATATTTCAGGCTCCTCATAATTTTTTGTCAATTGAAAAGATGCTCGATCGCCATCAACCGGAAGCTTTGAATTTTTTTTGGTAACGCAAGTCGTGGCTCTTGGTTGAGTGAAAATCGAAGAGAAAATGTAATAAAAGAGTTTAGTCTACGGGCGATTTGCGACATTACTTGTCATCTGTCAGCGGATTTAAATTGACAACGACTCCCATTAGGACTGAAGGAAGAGCCAACTCCATCATCCGAACTCGCTCCGCTAATGCGTCATGACGTCTCTCCAATGAAGCATTTCTTTTTTCGTAATGGCGAACCAGATTGCTCCAACAGCTCTTCCTCCTCTGTTTATCGGGAGTCTCCAATTGATTCGACATAATTTTATCTTTGTTATTCCTAAGATCAAATAACTAGAGAAATTGAGAAACTGCTAAACGAGAAATTTGCAGCAGAAACGGGGGAACAGTGGCGCCGCCTGTTCTGTCATTTTCGTTTCGAATTTTCACTGATTTCTTTTGTACTTCAAAGCACCAAAAAACATGGTTAATGAATTGAATAAGAAATTACAGTAGTGGGGGCGTTTAAATGGGTCAGACATCGTCTGGAGTCGAGCCAGGCACTTCGAGGGAAGTGACTTCTCAATGCTCCTTCTGTGAAAATCCGACTTGTTATGAGGAAGTATCTCCAACCTCACCTGGAGCGCCGGAAGGAGCTATTCTACCGGATCGAAATCGTAGTTTAGACGAGTTGGCTCATCAATTTGATAGCATTTTAGATAAAGCCAAAGTAAGCGTGAAGATTATAGCTAATGAAAACGGGGCAAAATGGACACTTTTATTTCACTTAGTGTTCATGACGCAAGGGTAAAGCAAATGTAGGAACAAATTTCATCATTGAATCCCCACTTCAATGAATTAATAACATATTGAAACAATTTCTAAATGTTCATTTAGCCCTACTTATTCTTCTTTCTGAGAATGATTTAATTCACGTATGGAAAAAATTAGGAGACAAAAATCGATTTGTCAATTTCCCTTAAAATTCCATAGGAATTTTATCTAAGAGGAAACTTTGATAAAAATAATTCTGCATATTTCCCTCTTGTTTTTTGGGAAGTATTTTCCCACAAAAAGATAAAATTCCTTGTAGAGAGCACTAAGTTTTTCTATTAGAATTTTGTCATTCCAGAATTCATTAAAAAATATTTGAATTAATTATCAGAGCTTGGGGCTTCAAGAGTTAGTTCAGCCGATTGAAGAAACTGTGGTGACACTGAAAAATCTTGCGGAGCCAGGTCAATCCTTAGCACTCCGTAAAGTGAGTTTTCCTTGTTTTAACGAATTCATTTTGGCTTTCCAGGGAAAAGTAACCCTGTCCATTTTTGTAGGGGCTAATATGGACATTTTGGCTTTTTTTCATAAAGTTCAATCGCGTCTTAATTCTTTAATTCCCAGTTAAATAGAATAACTTCTTTTTCCGCGAAAAGGAGAAGTGTTTTCAGGTGATTCGTTTGGTCTCACTTTGCTTATCATTTTCTTCTATCGTAGATAATTTACTTCATTTTATTGAATTGAATGGTATTTTTTTGCTATCATTATTCCTTTCTCCTGCGCAATTGATTGTTCTTTTTACGATTTTATCTCAAACTGATATTTTAGTTGCTCGTAACAGGTTTGTATGTGCTCTCCCTCGCTGTTTTTTTTTTTGCAAATTATAACATATATTTGTGCTACCCACTTATTCAATTAAAGTGAGGTGGAAAGTGAGACTTTCGAAAGTTAAGATAGAAATATCATTTCGATATTTGTGGAACAATGAAATGCAGATTTTCAAGTTCTAGATTGCCACTTGAAAATCTCATTTTAATATCTTTAATATCTCAAAATAAGATTTTTTGTAGAGATTTATTGCAGAAAAAACAACCTCCTAACAAGTTGGAAGTGTTCACATTGTCCCTACTCTTTCGATGGTGAAATTATCACAATTTTATAATTGCAGAGTCTTTGTTCCAGCCCTGGAAAGCCTATTAATCCTCTGACAAACGTCGAAACTCAAAAAATGTCCATATTTCATAGCCAGAAGTCTCTTGCAACTGCAATCAATGGGGCCCAGATGTCGTTGGTCCCCGCGGCAAATGGACTTGCAATCCATGCGGTGATAAATGTCAATGCGATAAGACCTGGTACATTCCACCCGTCAGTAAAAAAATATCCCACATGAGTGACCCTGAGGTGAATGAAATCAGTGCTACATGTGTTGAATGTAAATTATATACGCTGACTTGTTCATCTGTATTTCAGCCTTTGAAAGAGAAAGGATTTAGCGCAGAGACGGCCACATCAATTGCCACGATCGGAGGTCAATATGAAGAGACTGCAAATGATAAATCCTCGGAGATTCAGAATAAAGAGCTTTTCGATCATCTTCTGGTGAGTTTAAATTTGACGGTTAATTATTGATGAGATTTGGAGATAAATGTGTCTACTTCAGTCTGTGCCACCCAAATATCCACCGAAACCTAGTCCCAGCCGAGAGGGAGCCCATGAGGAGGGAGAAAGTGGAGCTACTTGTCCGTGTGGGTGCGGGTATTTCCAAGAGGGAGAGTTCAAAGTTTGTCCTTGTGGTTGTGGAACCATTATTGAAATTGTTGATGATTCTGAAGAACACTTGGAAATCAGAGATGGAGGGTAATTTAATTTTTTAGGTCAACTTAAATTGAGAGATTGAGAGATTGGACTACCACTGTCTGCTATTTAGTTGAACTAACTCAATCA
>JAPYZM010002527.1:0-18992 GCA_030522845.1 Psyttalia concolor
AGGTGCCCGTAATCACGCGATTCTAACCTCGCTTCGCTCGGCTAAATCGCGGATTACGGGCACAATGACATAAAATATTGTATGGAACTTGTGCATAATGGTGTTTTTTGGCTCGTGGGACTATAACACTCGCCTTCGGCTCGTGTTACAACCTCCCACGAGCCAAAAACACCATTACGCACATGTTGCATAATCTACTATTAATTTATTAGTTAATTTGCCAGAAAATAACGGTCGAGAATGTGGCGATGGACATCGATACGGCCAGACATTATCGCCAGACTTTGTGTTTTTATGTTTTAAACTAATTTAAATAATTTAATTCAATTCAAACTATCAACTGGACATCGATACGGCCAGACATTATCGCCAGACTTTGTGTTTTTATGTTTTAAACTAATTTAAATAATTTAATTCAATTCAAACTATCAACTGTGAAAACAGGATTACAATGCTTCCATTCGTAAGATAGATCACTGAAAACTGTAGAAAACAAATATGTTCCATGAACTCTCTCACTAAAAATACAATATACGACATGTCGATCATTTTAGTTCTTGCAAATTTTCTGCAAGAATATTTTGCACAGAATAAACAGGACTCATACGAGTCGTGAGTGACTACAGCTTATCGATAGTATGAAATCCGTTGGAATTTCTCCCTACTTTATTACAAGCACACAATCTTCATAAGTATTTTAATCCCATATTACAAAAATACCTAGAGTATTCAATTATAAAAAGAACTGCTGAAACCGGTTATTAATGTCTATTACGATACCTAATAGAATACTTCATGATCGAATATCCGCTTCTTTCAGCAGTTTTTGAATCCTCGGATGACATATGCAAAACTTTCACCTGATAACTATCCATCGGTCGCCCACAAGACACATTTATCCTTTGGATTCATTTTAGCAGTATCAGAACAACGGAATGCATCGCTGAATTCTTTCATATTTGACAAGGTGCCAATAGCCCTCAATCTTGAAATTGAATGCTGATCAATCCCGGCCGTGTTAATGTAATATCCGAGAGTAGCAGCTGAACACCAAAGCTGAAAAAAGAATGTAATGGTCACTTCCTTACTTCAATGTTGACAGAGTTCTCAATTCTTCAATTATAGGTCAGGCTTCGGTTGGATGAGCCAGAGTTTTAAATATTTTCAGAGACGGAAAGTCTACTCACTGATGCATGTGCTAAAAAGAACAGTTGCTTGTCATTATACGGTCGAAAACCTGGCAAATGTAAATTTTCATCTCGACTAGTTTTAATATTTTCGTAAGCTGCATATGCCACTTTCAAGCCAGTTAAATCGGAAATATTTTCATTCTTTGTGCGATTCCCCTTAGCCTAGAAACAATGTAATTATATCAATGATTGTAGCATTTTCCGGATAGAGGTTTCTCGTTTCAATTATCACCTTTATTTTTATTCTTTCATCTTCATAAACTGTGTAATTATCATATTGCTTTACGAAACAATCAACTTTAGATTGATATATGTTTCTTATATCCTTGGACTCCTCATCGACGTCATTATGTCGGTCTAATGTAAATTCGATGTCGTCAAATGCATGAGATATTTCGTGACCAACTATTGCGCCAAACATGGCATATTGCAGGACTCTACAGATTAAATAAAAATTGAGTGAAGCATTTCTTAATCTTAATACGATTATGAAGTGGACTTACGGGGGATAATCGGTACTAAATAACGGCGTTTGTAATACAGCAGACGTGAAGGCTAAATCCACAATTTACAGGTGAATAATGAAAATTAATAATATAAATTATTATTATTATTATCATAATATTAATTGTTATCATAAGTTATATGAGGTTCTCACTTATTGCATTCGTAGGTGGAACATAAGTAGCTGCAAATTCAATCGGGTTGATCAAGAATCTATGGATTATAAAGGAAATCTTAATGACATGTCTTTTTTCAGATCTATAAACAATTCCTTACTCTGTTGGATCGAGTGGTATCGCTAATCGCTGCAAGGTCATTTTCGTATCGAAGCGCCGGACTTCGATTATATTCTCCAGGAAATTGTCGCTGATATTACACTAAAAGCGATAATTCACAATAATAGGAATTCATGACAAACCAGAGCAACAATACGATTGCAATATATATAGTCCCAGCCGGGCCGTGTTTATATTGCCTTTAATTTTACTAATTGTGATTAAGATCCGCCGCAAAAAATGGGCCTCCCAGAGATTTTTCCCGATATATTGTCACAAAAAAATGTTTCTACCCACCTAAAAGACCTTCAAAATGACAGAATTTAAAACGAATAATATTACTTTTCAAAAATTTAGAAAATGAGTTCTACATAAAATTGAGAGCTTTGTTAGGAAAGAAAATGTTTACATTATTTTCAATTTATTAGATTTATATGTTCAATTGGAGAAAAAATTTAACAAATGAGCAAAATGCGAAATCCTATGCATATTTTTCTGATTTCACATGGAAAATAAATCTCACGGAGGCCTCTTTTCATTGCACAACTTTCCAATTCCAGCCCCCCCCCCCCCCTTTAAAAAAAACAGAATGAATGTTTTAAATCTCACCTTTTCATAATATGCATCTACATTTGCAGGGTTACTATACCATTCAGGGTAACCAATGAACCGAGTCATGGTATCCAATGTATTCCGTAAAGCATATTTCTGCTCGGCATTCAACCAGGATGTTTGACGTACCACATGAAGAGTGGTATCAATAATTTCACTTATCATTTCATCAGCCTGACAACCAGCATAGTATCAAAGAAAGAAATTACAGTTAATGAACGCCTAGCGATATGAGAAACTTAAAATTCATCCGGAGTTGGAGTTACCTTGACTTTCGCATTTGGTGACAGATGACGTTTCACAAATTCATAGCCTACAGCGTGTTGTAGTCGGATTAATTCAGTACATGTAGTATTTCTGAAGAACATTACAAAATATATATTCTAACCTTTAGTCTATTCAATCCGAAATCACTATTTACTAATTTATAATTTAGAGGAAAAAAAAGACATAGAAAACCGTGACGTGCTGGTGGTTCACACTGAGAGAAAAAATGTTCTTTGAGAAGTATGTTATTACTCTTGTGAAGAAATTCTTGACTCAAAACTTGAGAAAAAAAAAAATATCTGGCTCTGGGATCACAAACTTCTCGTAAAAAAAAAATTATGCTCGTCCGACAAATGGAGAGCATTTTGAGCACAAGAAGAAAATGACTTCTTGAAAAAAATTTTAACGATTTTTCCATTAGAATATGTTGAATTGGAGACTGCAATATTTTTCAATACAATGATTCAACTAGACTTAATTCGAGTAAGGACATTCATGTTATAAATAAATTACCTTTGTGTGTGGAATCAATACGAAATTTTTTTTAGAAAACATTTCGGTTCCAAGTATAAAATTATATTGACTTGTCAATTTTCGAGCCATAATTGTCTTGATAACAGTACAGGCGTTTTTCTCAAAAGGATTTTTTTCCTCAGTGTAAAAATGAGGATAAAACGAGGACAAAAGATGTAAAGAAGATGTGATGTTTCGGCATTTTAAAATTGCAGAAATCTCCACCACATTACAGACCTTGGCGCCGGAGTTTTCAGACCAGCTTTCAGTCTCCACAAATCGATGGAAATATTTCTTAATGCACTAGGAGCAGCCACTAGCATTTCTTTTACAAAGGTCCACTGAATATAGTTGACTAAAAAAAACAGCAAAGATTGTAGCAAAGATGATAGATACTAGACCAGCTAGATCATACTCACCAATAGTTCGCTTTGAAGTCCTATCCAGAAGTGTTGCGAGCTGAGTTGCGAAGTCTTGCTCCGCGAAAATTACTTCACTTGCATTAGTGAAGACTATTCCTGTGTTCGCCAATGCATTCCTTAGAAAGCTGATCCAGCGCATCTATAATTGAATTACTATGTATATTTCTGAAGACTTGAAACGGGTTGCAAAATCATGACCTTTTAGGAGCATATGAGGAAATCGTAGAAAAATGTTCTAGAAAACGGTTATAGGGAATGATTCTATAAATCATCTTATGGTTCCCAGTGAGATTTTGGTAAAGGGATACAGCACCACCCTCAAAATAATTATTTTAATTATTTCTCCAAATTCCTTTAAAAATTTGAATTAATTCACCAATTACTATCTAAACTAAGTATAGCCTGCAAGAAAATCGAGTCGGACTCAATTAGGTGAATAGTTAACTCAGTGGGAAATGAACACCTTTGGGCATCATGGTACACCTTTTGAGATGCATTCCCGCCGCGTCCCCGTCCCGAGCCCTGGGTAGCGCTAAGTGCTAGAGAGGTCTGATATGTCTTTCCACTCGTTGATTTGTGGGATTTCAGAATTTTGAAATTATTAATTTGATTTTTATCTTCAGTTTGGAAAGCAGTGGGGCAGGTGCCGTACAACTACCCAGATATACCGAAGTTGCAATCGGCCATGTGCTGGCTCGAACAAATCATTAG
Source organism: Psyttalia concolor (assembly GCA_030522845.1). Lineage (NCBI taxonomy): Eukaryota > Metazoa > Arthropoda > Insecta > Hymenoptera > Braconidae > Psyttalia > Psyttalia concolor. The sequence continues at coordinate 4,495 of JAPYZM010002527.1, forward strand.
AAGCAACCAGTTTCCGATAGTCCAAAAGTCATTTTCACATATACTAAACTACAACAATCGCACTTCAGGTTTCAAAGGAAACATAAATATGTTGAGAATGGTGAATGAGCACTTTACCGAGATTTTTATTGTAAAGTCAATAATCAAAGTGAAACTGATTGCATCGGAAAATATTCTCGTAAAACAGATTTGAAAAACATAATTCAGTCTTTTAAAACCGTAATTCATGTTTTTAGAAAGATGAATTACGTTTTCGAAGCCCCGGTTTAACACGAATACTGTTATATGTGATGGAAACTTCAATGGACGTATCGCTCGTAAGAATTATACAAGATGGAGAGAGGAAGTTTGAGCCAATAAAATCCAATGACATAAATAATCCAATTACATAATATTTCATCATTACCCGAGAATTCACAGTCTCTGATTGAGTATTGTACCACGTTTGAAGATCCTTGACCGTCATTGACTTTTTCTGCCACTTTTTGTGCTCTCCGACTATGGGATCCGTTATAAGCTGGATACTTGTAAACAATTAATATTACATTTCGTCAGATGTGACTTTTTCCATTGTTACAATTACCTTCGCAAAAGCTTGTTCAAAATCGATTAAATCATCCACATCTTTACGAACATCAGCTTGATGTATAATATTCCCTGTGGCCGCTGCCAGTATATTTACTACCTCAATGATTTTATTTGCATAGTCCACTACTTCCAGAGCCGTCCGATTGTGCGTTACCAAAATGTCTTTGAAAGGTGTCGAAGATGTAGCTTCAATCTAACGAAAATGTTATTCATAATAAATGTTATTTATATTGATAAATCTCGCGTATTGCAGTGATTATATTTATGATTATTGCTCACGAGAAGTTTATTGGATGGTCTAACAGAATCTGGATATACGCGTAGAGTATAGAACGATTGGAGGTTCAATTCTCTCGTATAGAACCCGTGAATTCGGGAAATTGCTACTCTTTTCTGTTTCCAGGCATTCGAACCCATCATCACAGGCCATCCTCCGGTACTTCGTAATCGTGAGAGAATCGATTCCACTCCATTTCTTTCGATAGCACCTGTTTAATATACAAGAATTATTCTGTGCATAGACTATATCAAATACTCATGATCAAGCTTTGTTTGAATACCAAGCTTTTCAAATCAAAAATATTGACAACATTTTAAGTTTCCAATAATTGTGGTACCGAAATAATTTAATTGTATATATTACCTAAATCCATACAATTGTGGAACACCTTTTGGGCTTTCCGATAAGACTCAGAAATACTTGGTGAGTCGGAGTTGTCGCTTAACATATCTAAAAAATTAGAAAAATTAGAAATTGTCAATGACGACAAGATTCATGTCAATAGTTTATGAGATTTTCAGTCAGGAGAGTTAATTGTCCCCAGCAATGATCTTACCAATCAATTTTCGGGATACGGAATTGTGCATAATCTGCGCAATATCCCATTTTTCTCGATTGTTTGGAATACGATTATTTCTGCCCCAGCCGCCACAAGCATATTGGTAAAAATCGTCGCAGGGATCTACTGTCATGTCTATATTACTTCGCAAAGAGGCAACTAAAAAAAAGAGTTATTTGATTTTTGAGCATGTAAACAGTTTAATAATCTGAATGATCATAATATTTTTCATCACGCTGTGTCGGAAAAGTAACTTTTCAGTCACTCTCCGCTTCCAGTCGAGTGACTAAAAAGTGCTTTTTCGACACATTGCGATGAAAAATATTGTTCGCAACACGTGAAAAAAGTGGTTTTTGACTCGTGGGATTATATAAATCTCCCACTCGCCAAAAACCGTTTTTTTTTCACTTTGTTACAAAGTACACTATTTCGACACAACTGGAAATACGTGTTTTTTTATGAGTGTGAGGGTTAAAACCTGAGCAGGCAATCAGTGTAATCACAGCAGTTGAAATCTACTTTTTTGTCACTCAGTCCGTGAAGCGACGTTTTATGTTCGCTGCGTGGCCATAAAACCCTGTTCACGAACTGAATACCAAAAAAATATTGTTTGTCACTCGGCCAGAAAGAACTTTCCTGCCTCGTATAAATACAGGAGTCGCCAGCAAAGTTCTTCACGGCCTAGTGTCAAAATATACTATTTATCATGTGTATTGAACGATATTTTACGACAGTAGTGAAAAAAAAGGACACATTTTTTCACGATTCACTCGACAATAGTGCAAACAAGGCCACTTTTTTCACTTATTTCATAAAAAACGTATTTTTTTCTACCAAACGACCGGCACTCTGGAGAAGTACAAGTATTTGCGGATGGGGATCCGGCCACCAGCTGGTGCAGAGCAGCGAGAGACAGCAATAGAAACTTCATTTCACAATTTTTGATATGCCTATGTGCTTCGTCTGGTCACTGAATCTGGCTTCTATAAACCGGGCTTTATACTAGTTACTCGTCATTTGATGTAATAAAGAATAGACCAATTGGGAATTAGGCACATGTGAGATAATGAACTCATGCTGATAATTTGGGTCATTTCTGTATTATCTCGGAACATTTTTGAAGTCAGTTTTATAAGTTTTCAAGACAAAATAAGAAACTTACATATTTTTTGTTGTTTTTATAAAACTTAGTACATGAATAAATGTCCTAATTCAAAGAATGATTTTGAAAAATTCGTTTCTCTACCGACACGGAGAAAATTATGGGGGCACTCTAGATTATTACTATTTTGTTATTATTCTCTCAAATGGCGCCCCGGAAAATGCCACTGATCGAACAAAGGCGAGGGTGCGTAATGCTCGGCTTCATCTCCATGACTTAATCAAGGTCTGAGCGAAAATAGAGATGTTGCTCTAAATAGCTCATACATCTTTTACATTTTTGAATATAAATGAGAATCATTTAAATATTATAATTGCGCTCGCATGAAGTCAAAAGTTTAGAATTTTGCACATGTAATAAACGATGAGGGAAAACTTATTGAGCCGTAAACAAAAAAAAGAATCGAAAGAGGTAAGAAAAGTCAATAATGTAAAGTCTAATCCACTCTTCGTCACAACATCTTCTTATTGTAACTGACTTGTGAATAATCGATGACCGCATTAAGAAAGAAGATACAGTGGAATGTAAACAGATTGTTAGGACTAAGTTAAAAAGAAGAATTGTCAAATGAATTATTTCTATAAACTTTAATTTAATCAGCTCAGGAATCGTCTGATTCTATTTTAACGACCTTTTTTGGATACTGACATCATTAAGAACTTTGGACTTTGGTTTCCGAACCTAGTATAAAAAGTCTATTCTTTGCTTTGACCCAAAAGAGAGACCAAGTATCGTGTGTTGGAAATAATAAATAATTAATTATCAATACACAAATTGAACGATTAGCATTTGTATTGACACAGGTGCTGAGAAGTTCAATATTTTGAATGTGCAAGTAAGTTTTACAAATATTGAAGTACCAGGTAATGTATTCGTCTCTGTGGAAAAAGTATTTAATTATACACATTGCTGGTCTTCAAAGTTATTCAACCCAACAATATGAATAATTACAAAGTGATAAACGTAAATGGACTTGTTTTAATGTTAACCGAGATTAGGTAGTAAGGTATTTCACCTCAGATAAGCTTGATAATGAGGTTTAATAATCTAAATAATCTAAAACTAATCGTAAATTATAAGTGTGATATGCAAGTGATTTGTTCATTAGTTTAATATCGTAATTCCAAGACATAGTCATTCGATAATACGAGTTTAATAGCATATGTCAGACGTTGCTGTATGGCATTTCATAGAATTAGTCGTCAAAACATAAAAGTCATTTAAGAATGTTTCTAAGCCCGAATCTCTAGAAATATTTGGATTTTAATTCAAATTGTTTCATTACTATAATCTTGAAATTCCCGCTATATTTCTGCAGGACATTGCTAACAATTTAATCATCATCGAACCGCTCTAATCCCTCGATTAAAATATTTACATTTTTAATGGTCTATGATAGCACACTTCAACTCATCAGTACTGATGACTACTATTCTCTCATTTCCCTCGGCCCTGCTGAACCCTTGCATACCTCAGTAGCTCTCACTCAAGACCTTCCGCAGATGTGCAAAGGTCAGACGAAAGTAACCTCTCCCTCTCTACCTAGTCTTCAATCTTTGAATTTTTCATTGCTCCCCTCTATTTACAGAATACTCTGATTTCCAGTTCTTTTCATTAGACATCAATTGAATTGCTCATTTGCTAAATTGGGCAGTTACTCTGACGTCCACTACTTGTCAGCCCTTCTCGTAACAATTTTTAACTTGTCCTCAATATTCTATTTTACAAAAACTGTTAGCGAGAACTTCATCCACGAAACACTTCAATGGAAGTATCCAGTAAATCCATCTATTTTTTATATGTAGAATAAATATCAAGGTGTGCTAAAGACGTAAGTGATTGGTCGAGGGCTCTACATCTCCAAGTTTCCTGACACTAACTATTTTCTAGCAACGAATACCCACCTCCCTATAAATAGGGGTATAAATATTAAATTAGCGTGGCAAAAATTGGATATACTGTTCTTTGAAGGTCAGATTTTGGGAACTTACCACTGCAGACAGTGCATGGACAAAGACAGCGCTCCTCCAATTTAATTCCGTGAAGTTATTGCGACGACAAGAGTGTCAAGATTACAATATCTTCGGCTGTGAGTATGTTTATCGAATTCCAAGAAGTAATAGAGTAATTTCCCGGCCTGTTGCCATAGGGATTTTTACTCATGGCGGTGGCGGTCAGGCTGTAGGAGAACTGGCGAACCACACGAGTCGAAAACCCTATCGCAGCAACTCAGGAACAGGAATATTTTTTTAAAATGATTTTCCACTTTTCGAGTTCTGGAAGTAATACCCACGTAACCTCCATTTCCAGACGAAAAATTGTGAGAAGCAGTACAAAACATATTGGCTACCAGCGACGTGTGAGAAATGTTGTCAAAGAAGACAGAATTCCAGTAAGAGCGGAGCAAGCAGCTCTGAGAGACTTTTGAATTACTCCTAAGAGGAAAAAGAAAGAATATCATTTTACTTCAGTAATCAGACGGACTTTGCAACGAAAAATATACTTCGTTTCATTGGACGTAGCTATGGAATCATCATTATCAACGATTTCATCATCGATATCATAACCTGCATTAGCTATATTATTACCCCCTATGATGGCAAGTAGACCGCATCGAAAAACTCTAACGAGTTTAGCTCCTTAAGGATTTACTCATGACACTTTAGGGGTCGAAAGAAATGTACCAATTTTATGAAAATTTTATGTCTAATGGATCATTATCTTTAATGGATTTGGAAACGACCTACAAAATTTCAGGTCTCCAACAAGTAGTGTTAATTAATAATAATGATTATTATAATTTAGCTTTAACCCGTAATCTCATAGAAAACCACAAAATTTTACTCTAGTGTCACAAAAGGGGTCATAGGACGATGACACTTTGTGGAAGTAAAAATAATATCATTACGAACAAACGGTATATATTTTCGAGTCTATCAAGTTCATAATTTATTTCAACTATTGAAAAATTTAGTGTAATGGATCGTTTGACAAAAATTCAGCGCATGCAACTGAAAACTATGGCATCATTTCATTCAACTAGGCAAAGAGGATTCGCGTGCTGGATTCAAATATGAGCTGCATAGAAAGCCACATGTATTATTTTGGCTTATTCGGTTTTATTTTGTCAGACTCTTTTGGGAGCAATTGATTGGGGCTTTTTTTATTATTGAGATCAACTTTCTGTTGTTTCAGTCTCATATCATACATTTTTCGAGTGACCCATTGTCCCCTCCACCAAGGCATGACTTTGTAACAGGGGCAGAAGATGTTAGGTGATGGACGGAGTGTTCAAAACCGAATATTATGAAAAATATTGCAAACATTTTACGTATCCCTGAATTGTCGTGTGGGCTGACGATCAAAAAATCACTGATGGTCACTAATTTTTCACTATTAATTCCAAATGTTGATATTGTCAAATGGGCACAGGGAATTCAAACGGTAAATACTGATAAAAAGCCTAGTGTTACTTAATGAGCCAATGGTACTAACTTGTGCCACTGAGAACGGTTCTATAGGACGACGTTGCCACTGTTATCCATCCAATATTAATTGCTCAAAATAATTTCAATATAAATATTATCGACTTTTAAAACGAAAATCATTCATCATTATCATAAAATTGAGTCCTAAGAAGAATAGTCAGCCCGAAAAGTTGACTGCTTATAGGATTTAACAATTTGATTTTTCTGCGTTCAGGGATTGGAATACTTACGACAATCTTAGCTTCCCCCGTCCGCGTACCCCCTACTACGGTATCGGTAGTAGTTCCTTAATATACGGATCATCTACATCCCAGGTGTGAACAGCCTTCGACTGACGACCCTACCTAGATTCACCTCAAATTATCCAATGATGATAAACATCTCGCTCATGAGGAGCCATAAGAAAAGTAAACACATCCGTAAATGCGATCAGATGAGTAATTAGAAACCATTCAACTCTTGAACCAACTACTAATACTATATTAATTTCCGGAGGAATAAAACTACCGCATCATCTAACTGTTCTGCGATCACGTTCATTCGATTCCCAGGGCTTAAACCATGCGGGAAACCAGAAATTTCATTTATGATCTTCAATTAGCAACATTCAGCAAAGGAGAATAAATGATTCAGAATGTCAAACGAACTATTCTCACTTCACAATTGAGAAATCACTAGAGCTCAATGACACCGAGTTATTAATCATGCAACCAGCAATTAACCAATCACTATCTTCAATGACTAAAATAAGTATTAAACGCGCCAACTTGCTAATTCTCCAATTACGCGAGGGATTCCAATCGAGAGAATCCAAATGGAAAATAAAATGAAAGTAACAGTCATTACCGTTAAGGAAAACTCGTTACAGTTCATCTGGCCTCGAGCTGAGACGTAACTGCTGAATAATTAAAAGTGAAAACAATTCCCCTGACGTTTCAATGAAAATCTTCTTGCAGGAGAAAAAAAAACTCACTGAGTGACAACTAATCGACCAAATAATTCATCTAAAATTTAATACAACAGGGGATAATATACCACTGAAGATTGTATTGAGGACATAATCAGGTATAGAAAGATTTTCTGCAGAAGCTGAAAGACAGGTTTTAATACCAATCGGAGCATTTTCTACTTAAACAAATCCATGGAGATTTTGCGATAACTCGTTTGCGGATTTGTTAATTAACAAATGTATTGTAAAATCAAGTAAATAAGGCCTACTGGGACCTATTTATATAGACATTCAATTGGACTTGAGCTGGATACCGAAGATGGGTTCATCGATTCACTGATCGATTTTATTTTCAACAACAGAGAAAGGATAAAGACGGAACAGTGTGTGGTGGCGGTAGTGGTTGGGGTATTGCTTGGTCACAAATGCAACTGAAAGTAGACAGGGAGTGTCTCATTGAAGTTAACATGAGAATCTAATTCATTAAAATCCCCGGCGTTTCGTCCCTTTTAATGGCCAATTCGAGAATGATCATTAGTAGAACCAAATGCAGACAGCATTCAGTGATGAATAGAGAGGTGAATTTCAATATAAGTTGGTGAATTAAATTGGGAACTAGGTGGAAGTCCTTGGTTGAGGTCAAAGGAGATACGACCTCACTGAAGGGGAGTCGAAGAAGCATCTTCTTATAGGCAAAGTACAGTGAGGATTAACAGCATGCCCATTTGTGAGTAAAAGGGCGAAAGGCTGTGGCCTTCGGCGGTAATTAACTTAATTACAGGGTAATTAAGATTCATCGAGGCGCCGGTCCGTGGCCCCGATGACCAATTCGATTCAGATCATCTCATTCTCCATTTGACTAATTAATGAAAAAATGTATATCTTGGAGACAATCCAACTCAATTCCATATCACGATGCTTCGTGCTTGGAATGACAAAAAATTTTTTTCTTTCGTGCATTTTTTTTTTAGCTTCGGAGTGAAAAATTTTAAATCGTGACACTTTTTATTTGATTTTATCTACATAATTACCAATGCTCTGAAATGTTTGGGAATTATGGTGGAAAAGAACGTGTCCAGCTGTATGGATAAACTTTGCCCAGATTTCAATTATGATCAGTAGGCCACTTGAATCAATTTTAAAGTATTGAATTTTTTCAATTAAATGATTTATAGTAGTAGTTGATCCTGAAATAGATTCAGAGTTATAGGATACTTTTTGTTATTGTTATTTATTACAATTGGGGAAATTTTCATGAGGGCAACCTGTCACGATCCCTGAAAAGTTTTCGATATTGACGGCATATATAACCTAGAATTTTTTATTTAGAACATGCCCATGCTAAGAACTCTATTTTATTTAATTATGATTACGTGATATAATATCAATCGAATTGCTCGTTAAAAATTACTGCAATACATTCCCTGATCAATTCAAATCGTCAAAATATACATATCTAATCTGGAGAGTAGGATCATATTCTACCTGTTGTCCTGTTGAATTTTAGATGGCACAGGCGAACATTGTTCTATGAGGTCACATGGAATTCGTAGAACATGAAAAATCAAAAACTTGAATCTGACTGATAACAAAACTCCCTTCGGAAGCAAAAACATGAGAATATCTACTGCCAATCTTCTAGAATGGGAGTGGGGGCTTTTTGTTTCTTAAAAAAACACTAATCACCGTATTAAACATTTACAGTTAACATTCACAGTAAATATTTAGCAAGCACGCTACGGAAAAAAACGGCTTTAAGTCGCCCAATGTCAGTGGATACGGACAGTTATTATTCAGCCGCGCTGCTGCCATAATACGTATGTTAGTTTCTCCACCACAGGCGCTAGGTAGTTGTCAACATGTCAATGTAGCAACAGCTGTATCAATTACCTCAGCTGATAGTGCAACGCCAGTTCAGGAGAGTTAACGTCTTCGACGAAATTTAGAAAACTTCTAAACATTATTTGTAATCATAAATTTGTCGATTTTGTTATTAAAAATGGCGATTTTGTATTTTTCATAGAGCTGTGTCAGAAAACTCATTTTTTCTACAGATTGAGACGAAAAAAATTGTTCTTAACAACTGCAAAAAATTTGTTTCTGCCTACATGGATCAAAAGTGAGAGTGTTTAAAGTACCGAAGCGAGTCGATTTTGGCAGAAAAATCGTATTCAACTCGCAGGAGGAGAACCAGACAAGCATTCTCCATGTGCTTGCAACCCTCGCCTTCACGCCTCACTTCGTTCGGTTAGATCGCGGTTTTTGGGGCCAGAGACGAAATAGTATATTTCATCACGCTGTGTCGGAAAAGTAACTTTTTCTCACCACGGAAAGTAAAATAAAGGAGCCTTACTCACGTGCTTACCACCCTCGCCTTCGGCTCGGGCGGTAATTCTGCACGTGAGCAAGCCTTTACCTCCCTAGGTGAGAAATATATTAATTCAGTCACTCTCCGCTTTGCGTCGAGTGACTGAAACGTACTTTTTCCACACATTGAGATGAAAAATGTTGTTCGTAACACGTGAAAGAAGTGGTTTTTGGCTCGTGGGATTATATCACTCGCCTTCGGCTCGTGATATAAACCTCCCACTCGCCAAAAACCACTTTTTTCACGTGTTACGAACAACATTTTTCATCTCAATGTGTCGAAAAAGTACTTTTCAAACACAGCATGATGACAAAATAATTATTAATAATTTTTGCGAAGATTCAACAAAAAGAAAAACATCATAACATCATACATCGAATATGTCTGACTAAATGAATAGTTTCAATACCACGCTTGATCAATCGAGATAAAGTAACGATCGAGGAAACGCAAATACAAGAAGATGATAAATGTTTCCGTTCACCCTATCTCCCTTCACCCTTTAGTGTTTCTGCTCAGTGTGAAATTTCCTTCATGTTGAGAGCGAAGCGAATCCTCGAGGTTATTTTCAATACTCTCTGGATTCCCCTCAGTTTCCCCCTCTTCGGCTCCCCCCTCAGGAGTTGCCTCCTTTTAAACTGAGTGCAGGTGTGTCGATGAAGGTTGTTTTACACACATACGGTACGAAAGGGATATCGATTAATCGTCCGATTAAACAGTTGATTTACTCTCTTTTATTATTTTCCCCGAGCCCTCCTCCCAATGCGTGTTTCCCGGGGTACGTAACCCATTCCTCGATTATTGCGATGAGTGAGATGTGAAGGAATGAACATTGTAAAAAAAGGTTGAAGTAATTATTGTTTTCGATATTTATGTAAATAGGTGATGATCATTTTCATTTTCATTGTAAGATCTACAAAGCATATTATGAAGGATTTGACTTAACAGTCATGAGCTAAATATATTAGTGCGCATTACCCCTCGAATTTCTAATTCTTTTTTCTACATTAAATAATAGTATATTTTGGACCAAGTGGAAAAAATGTTTTTCCGTACTGCTCTTCACTTTTCCCCGTCCGGGAATTGGTACGGGCCCTTACCCGAACTCGAAACAGTGAAAATCACTACCGAAAAATTTCGTTCCTGGACTATCGTTATGGGGTTTTTTTACTCGCGTGGTTGTCCGCCTCGCCTACGGCTCGTCTCACCAAACCCTACGCGAGTAAAAACCCCATAACGACAGACCGGAAATATGCTATTTCATCATTTATTTACAAATTAGTGACTGAAAAGTTACTTTTCCGACACAGCGTGATGAAATAGTATATTTCGTTACAAGTAAAAAAAAAATGTTCTTTGGCGAGTGGGAGGTTTATATGACGAGTCGAAGGCGAGTGATATAATCCCACATGTCGAAAACCACTTTTTTCACGAATTACGAACATAATTTTTCACCACGCTGTGTCGGAAAAGTAACTTTTCAGTCACTCTCCGCTTCGCGTCGAGTGACTAAAAAGTGGTTTTTCGACACATTGAGATGAAAAATATTGTTCGTAACACGTGAAAAAAGTGGTTTTTGACTTACTAATTTCATCTCAATGTGTCGAAAAAGTACTTTTCAGTCGGTCGACGCGAAGCGGAGAGTGACTGGCATAGTATACTTTGACACTAGGCCGTGAAGAACTTTTCTGGCGAATATGAGGTTACAGGACGAGCCGAAGGCGAGTTCTGTAATCATATGAGGCAGAAAAGTTCTTCACTTGTCACGACGTTTGTGGGCGGTGTTTCACGGCCGCGAAGCGGCCGTGAAGTAGTGCTTTACGGACTGAGTGACAAAAAGTTACTTTTCCGACACAGCTTGATGAAAATATATATTACCATCAATGTTTCCATTAGTCTCACTGCCTCCGTATCTGCCTTCAGCCGTTTTTAATGAATATATCCATGAGGAATTTATGAAGAAGTGGAAGCAAATAGGCTAAATACCAACAGTACTTTACATACTGCAATTTAGAGTAAAAATAATTGTCATCGGATTATTGCACCAGTGCACCGCCGAAGTGGCGCTTACTAGAACAGCCCCCGATTTGCCATGTTCCGGTTGCTGCCACGCGCATTTGACAGCACGCAAATCTAGTACAATACTTTGTGATGAATACGAGGCTTTATGCCTCGATATTTGAAAATTGGGCTAACTGCCTCGTCATTCTCCCTTCCATGTCTTCTCCTACTATTTGGATGAAAGAAAGAGTGGGGATAGCAACGCTAGGACACTAATGAGGAAGAGGACTCATCCTCTTTCCTCACCGAGCATTAGTAGAGATAAGTACCTAATTTTCCGTTGCGTAATAATTGTATTGTAGTCTATTCTTCTAAATACGATAGGAAATTTCACATATAATTACTTTGATGACCTTATTGCAAGTAAAAAATATAAATATTAAACAGTATATAGTATTACATAAGTCGTTCAAGTTCCACTATTATACGTTGAGTAAATAACGATAAAAACGAACTAAGGTCTTGTATTAATTAATTCTAATTAATTTTCCTATATTTATTTATGCGCATGACAAATCTTCCCAAATACTATAACTTAATAGTACTTTTCTCCTATAATGGCCTAATGTAGATATCATGTATCTGTTTATTACCCAGTAGCAAAGAACGATGGAAAGAAGGTTCGATCAGGCTTAATCCAGGATTGACAACGGCTGGTCGAGCCTCGACATCCATTTTCTACGTATAATTTTCGGTTTCCCTATCTTTAGGAGAGGAGAACAAAATTGTGAAATAATTTCCAAGTGACTAATCATCAAAATTTAAGGTTAACATTTATGAGAAATTTTCGAAAAAACTCAATCGGTCTTTTTCATTTCGTTCAATGAATCAAGTTTGAAACAATAAAAAAATATAACAAAATAATAAAGTAAAAGAGATACAGTAACCCACCCCCCATACGTAATTTACGCTCTACTGATCAAGTTCAACTGATGCAGAAAAGTTCACAACATTTCAGGATGTGTAGCATTTGACAATTGTAAATGTTATGAAACAAACGAAAAATTTTAGCAAAAATAATAAATCTCATGTACCTTCGTCAAAGCAACTAGCTCCATTTAATCCTATAAATTTGTCGAGGAAGGAAAATTATAAATGCAATAATGATCACAAAAATAATTAACAATACTGGTTTTCCATTAAAAATAAGATATATCGACATATTCTCTAATCGAATAAAACACAACATCAATACCATAATTTTAATTATTTCATTCAAAGGAACCTTACCGATAATTATGTTAATATATTCCAATATCACAAGGAAGAAAATCGACAAATGCAATCTCGAAGTGAGTGAGATCTATAAAGCCACTTATAGTGAATAATATATCAGCACAGTAGCAATTCAAAAAACCGGATCCTACAAACCAGTGTGTGAGGTGGTTTTGTTGTCACTGGATAGGAGAATGACCAACAAAAGTAGCCAAGTGGAGGATCAGCACCAGTGCAATGTCCTCAACCAACTAGAATTATCAGATTGACTGTTAAATCGAGGAACATAAATACGCCATTTCCAAATATTTTATAAACCCTCGTAACTCCCTCTGTCTCTCCCTCTCTCTCATTCTCTCTCCTGGTATGCCTTCACGTGCCATGTACACCAGGGACTAAAGATTGTACGGGAATTGTTGAACATGAGATCTTGGCAAAACGACCGGTGTATTACTCCGAGTGCTGGTACGCATAATTCATGCAGGTTGACGCGGTACCATTGTCCATCGAGACTCATTGCTTCTCTCTTCCTCTCTCCCTCTCCTTTTGTTTTCTCTATATAATTTTCAAACATGGATCTCGTCGCTCGTTGCGAAATGTCATAGTCCAAACAGGCGTTTATATTACCCCGGCAATGCTGATCGCGTTGGCAGATGTAAAAATATTTATTTTTATTTATCAACTCTTTTTGAATTGCTCGCTCAAGTGACCTGATGTGGTCTGACACCCTCGGAAGAAATGTCACTGTGTATTTAATGACGTTGAAATGATATCTGGAAACACGAGAAATATTCATGAATAATAATTTCTGGTTTGACTTAAAGGGAGAAATTTCTTTGAGTTTCAATAGAATTACTGTGTTTTTTTCAATCGTTTCTGTTCATATTCAAACGTCTCCTTATATAGACAATTATACGGTTTGCAGCTATTTATCATCTTTGATCTAATATTTTGTTGTTTTATATAGACGAGCCCGCTGTAATCGTGACAATGAAAATCGACAATTTCAAATTATCCGCCTTAGATGCCAGTGAACCTATAAAGAATAAGGGTAAATGTCTAGTATAGGTATAGGTGTATATAGGTATTATTGGAAATGGGGTGTACTAATTATTAATAATAAGCTCAATAAGTAAGTAGAATTATCTTTTCTTTATTTTATGGGTTTGTAAGTGTGAAGGAAAATTTAGGGAAAAGTAGTAGACTGGGGCCATAAATTACCCGGGGACAAAGAGGGCCGTGTGTGGCCCTAGACCTGCAAGTCATCACATCTGTTCCAGTGAGGAACAAAAGCCCCGGCGACACTAGCTGAGGAATTTACATACAAATGACGAATACGACGTTGAAGATCTCATCTGGGAAGTGGAGATCTAGCAGTTCGGTTAACAACGGAGGCGAAAGCACATCTACTTGCAACTGAGCATTACCCTTCAATTCTAATTACAACCTAAGGTTTGATTGTCTCTTTTCCATTCTATTCATTTCAATCTGTTTAGACCCTAAAAACTGAAGCCCAAATACGATGCCTCATACTTCTCATAATTTCCGTCCATTAACGGAGAAAAAAAATCAAGAAAAATTACGGAACAAGTCACGTAATCTGGGAGTGAAGTTGAAATTTCATAGAAGCGCCCAATTTCCACATATAATACCACGAGAGCTTCGAAATTATCGGATATTTCCCGATAGGTTCGTTGCAAACAAATGAACGTGTCAAGTTTTCCAGTTTAACTCGCGCTTCGCGCTCGTGATTTTTCTGGAAAACTTGACAAGCTTATTTGTTTGTAGGGAACCTTGAGGGAAATATCAGATAATTTCGAAGTTCGAG
>JAPYZM010002528.1:0-32823 GCA_030522845.1 Psyttalia concolor
TGCCGGGGAAATGAACAAAAAACGGCAAGCAGAGTGTTAATAGCCAGGAACGGATTGAAGTGTCGTTTTGCTCTCATGCTATATTTTTAATAAAACATTATTTTTTAAATTTCGGTTGTTTTTTCATTAGTTCCGCAAGTCGAGATTTTTTTAATTAAAATTTTATTAGTAAAAGTTTTTTATCCCTGATGAGTGACGGAGCAGTAGGCTATGTCAGGCCCTGATGATCGCTTACTGATCATTTCCTTATGAGGCAACTGCGTTACGTTTTCATCAGTTCCTCATGAGTTGACAGTGATGAGTTACTGACGTTACGTGGGTAGGGACTGATCAGTTCCCAATGGTCAAATGAACCAAATTTCTAGCCGGGGTACCCTCCCGCCGTGATCCCGCTAGTACTCAGCCTGCCAAAAAAGAGAACTCCGCCATAGGGTGCGCGCATCCTGCCATTTTCTGACACTTTTGCCCTAATTCCGCGTATATACTGCTCTCAACGTGCCTTATTTTTCCTCTCGGGATATAACATTTATGATGCACACTTTCTGCGTGCTAGCCTCTTACTTAGAATTGTGCATATGCGCAAGGAGCGCGCGTCCAATTCTACTCATCTAAAAATTACGAATTTTAATGGTTTGGGCCATATTTACTTTTTCGACAATAAAAAGCAACGTTTCGGAAAATAATGAAATAAGTGCTGATGATCCGACCTTGATAAAGATCAATCTAAAACTAAATTTACAACAATGTTTCTCCCTCAGCTGTAGCATTAATCGTGAGAGGGTGGGAGAGTTCCCGAGAGGAGCCTTTACCTTGGCATGCAACTCTATTTTCTCACGAAAACGGTCAGTGGACATTTTTCTGCGGCGGTAGTTTGATCTCTGAACGAATTGTCCTCACAGCTGGCCACGGCGTGTGGAAAACTGATCCAAAAACAATTCGAGTTGTCCTTGCTGGATTTTCGAGCAATTTCACTCTCGACGAGCGCGATGAGGATACCCAAATCCTTGATGTCGCGCGAATCGAAGTGCAAAGAGCATACCACGATCACGAAGGAAACTACGGGTCAGACCTGGCTATTATCGTTTTGGATAAACCTCCAGTTATCAATTCTCGTATTAATCCTGCATGTTTGAACTGGTCAACCGATAATGATGTCTCTTTGAGGGGTGGTGAAATGGGGTTGGTAGCGGGTAAGATGACGTCGTCAATTTTTCCATTTTGTTTCATGCACTCGCAATGGCCGCACGTTTCACTCACTTAAAGGCCGGCTGTCATAATTTCTCTCTTCGAAATCGCTGACTCTGATTCCACGTGACATAAGGGTTAAATCGTCAAAAGACCCAGTTTCCGACCTGCAGATATCATGTAAGGAGGTCCGAAATTCGATTGCTTATGATTTAATATTTATTGTTCTTGTAATTAGTCCCGCGCGATTTCGAGGTTGCGAACTTGTTCACCCGGACCTGAAGTGGCCAGATAAGATTTTTGTTTTATTTCAATAAGAACACTAACTACTTTTAAACTACGTCATACAAATAGTGTAACATTTTTTGAAGTCTCTCTTTCAATAATTGAATGGTATAATTACAAACGTAATATATATAAAGTAATTTTTTTCGTTTGGTATGAGGAAGATGATAGACGATATAGAATGGCTTATGACAGATTTTTCTCAAATTATCTATCACAACAATAATGTGCTTACATTACAAATAACAATAATAGAGTTAAAATTCATAATTAAAAAAGATAATGATTTTTTTTCATTTGAAAGTGAAGTTTGCGACTTTTTTAAATGTGTGAATGTAATTTATCTGATAATTTTTGCTTTCATTATTTTATTAACTTTATTATTGAAGTGAAAAATATATAGTTATAATTATACAGTAAAAATGAAAAATGTTAAAGAATTCTTTTTAAGAAATATTTTTCGTCGGGTCTTATCTTAAACTCTTTAAACTTAACAGATTGAATTTGCGAAAAAGAGGCTTCACAAATTCAAACGCTGTGTTTCTTAATGTATTTCTCACCCAGGAAGTATAATCAGACTAGTCGTCGCAACGTGCAAAATTACGACCCGAGCCGAAGGCGAGGGTTGGTGGCACGTAGGGAATGCTTGTCTGATTATCCTCCCGAGGGTTGAATATGATTTTTTAGTCAAAATGGTCCAAAGGTCGCGATTCTAACCCAGTAACGCGAGGTTAAAAACGCTCACTTTCAGTCCATGTAAGTCGAAAAAGTGGATAATGATAAATTATGTACATATTACCATCAGGCATGGGCATCACGGAAAATGACACAATCAGCCAAAGACTTCGGGTGACATCTAAAAAAATAATTCCGGAACAGGACTGCAGAGAGAGTCATAAAAGTGATTTTCGCAAATACTTGACGTATACAACTTTCTGCGCTGGCTGGAACAATGGGACTTCAGTGTGCAATGGAGACAGTGGCGGTGGACTTGTACTGCAGAGAAGAAACTCCTCCGTTTGGGATCTCCATGGTGTAGTCTCCGTCAGTCCTAGAAAATTAGGAAGGCTCACCTGCGACCCCGATCACTCCACAGTTTTCACGAAAGTATGATTATTGGTTGCACTACTTTTAGTGAACGTCAAAATATCCCTGGATTATTTTATTTTCAGGTGACGATTTATCGTAATTGGATCGATGACATTCTCGCAGGTGTCCCAATCATTGGGCCTCCCGATCTGGCTCAACTACCCAACGAGGATATAATTGTTTAAAATAGCAATATTAACTGCAATTCTCCCAAGGCAAACAGCAGTTCTACCAATAATTCCGAATGTGTAGAGGTATTTGGAGCATTGAATATAAAAGATATTAAACATGAACGAAGTTTAATAAAATATGCATTTGAGTACTTATTTAAAGGTTTGAACGTCAGAATTTTCTAAAAATGAATGGTTCTCACATTAAATTTTACGACAATTATAGATCCTTTACAATTAGAAAAATTTCAGCTGCCATCACAAGATGATTTCAGATTCGTGAAATAATATAATATACTGGAAATTCTGCAATACAGATACTGTATACTGTATAATACAGCATTGTATTTTTCATCACGCAGTATCAGAAAACAAATTGAGACACATTGAGACATTGTTGACACATTGAGATGAAAAATTTTGTTCGTGAGATCAATATTGAGGTTTCCATAAGTTTCTGCTGTGTAACCTGTTGACGATGCTCTCAACCACCTAATCTAGTGGGAATTGAATCATTTTTTTGTTGCCGATTATGTTCGTCTCTTGAGATTATCAGATTGATTTTAGAATTTATTCCACTGCTAGTAATCCCAATAATTCTTAGTATTAATACTACGATAACTACCGAGTCTAGCTCTAGACAGACACGTGTGAAAATATTTTAAATTGTGATTCGTGCAATTGAGAATTAAAACAGAAACCAATATCCTCATTCGAATTCTTATGTTGCTTCCTGTTGGTGACCTGTGAGAAATTGAGATTCATTGCTCCAGAACAAGTCGAAAAACCGAGAAATATGAAAAGGTTGACTTTATAATATTTTTGTATGTTTCGTAATTCATGTTCGCAATTTTGCCAGCCGTCAATTGAAATGGATATTTAACGCGCATCATGATAATAATAACAGCTCGCATATGGCGCGTTGGAATTTTGTACCAGGGTATGTTGTAGACCGCCTCTTGTAACTTTTCAGTCTGCTGTAGTAATGCTTGCCCAACATAACTGACCATGAATAACTCAACATAGAAGAGGTAGATTCTTATCAGTTTCGGAATGGCCATTGCACGGCTGCGAAGTTTGAAAGCCCACAATAATATAATACCTGTCAGAATTTAACGATCGATTAAAAAAAATTGAGATAATCATGAGATCAATGTTATGAAATACATGGAAGATCATATTCCCTTCTCATACACAAGAGTTTCAGTATTTTATTGGGTATTTCTCGATAGGTTCGTTGTAAACACCCGTACACGGAGAAAAAAATTCAAGAAAAATTACGGAACAAGTCACGTAATCTGGGAGCGAAGTCGAAATTTTACAGAAAGTGCCCAACTTCCACGGAAATTTTACGTTCTGTTCCGTAAAAATTACTCATCCGCCCGACACGTCAAGGTCAGCTATCTAGCGTAGATTTCGTAATTTTTGTTCGTTCCGTAATTTTTGTATTTTGAGCCGTAATAAGTCTTGAAATTTCTCGTTGATTTTACTATTGGAGTTTAATTTCCAAAAAAATTATAACTTTTTCGTATGTTTTCAGTGAGGCGACGGACTTATTCTCCTTAATTCGTACAAAAATTCCTGAAAATGATCTTGGCTCGTGCCTTACGTGACTTGTTACGTAATTTTTCTTGAATATTTTTCTCCGTGTAGGCAATCAGTTTTTCTGAAAAACGCAACGACCTCAAGGTAAATAGCCAAATAATTTTAAAGCTCGAGTGGTATTTCGGGAATTTGTTCTCTCATCATTTCGACCAATAAAATCATTCGTCGAAAATTCTTAGTTGCTACGGGCAACAGATGCGACGATTCCATTGATTGAAATTCAGCGAGCAAAAAAGATCTGTAAAAATTACTTAATCGCATAGTAGACTTTGGTTCACTGCCTAAAAATCTTATCTAGCCGTTCGGGAAAAAATACCTAAGTGCTCAGTAAAATTTCTTGACCGCTGAAAAAAACGATAATGCGAAACTGAATTAATACCAAGTCTTAGATTTGAGGCTTTCGCGGCCATGATTAATGGCTTTTTTGGCTTCCGCATGGATGCCGCGTTTGATTTCAGCATTGCGCCGACGTTTCGCAAACATTGCAGTTGGCATCTTCAGGGCTATAACCTCCGATTCTGAGCTTCAGTATACGGGGATAGTCCTTATATACCCTTCCCCCCCCCTCCCCCCCCTCCACCTGCCCTCCGGGGGAGGGGGAAGGGTATATAAGGACTACCCCCGAACACTGAAGCTCAGAATCGGAGCTTATAGCCCTGAAGATGCAAACTGCAATGTTTGCGAAACGTCGGCGCAATGCTGAAATCAAACGCGGCATCCATCCCAAACGCGGCATCCATCCGGAAGCCAAAAAAGCCATTAATACCAAATCACTTGATATAAAAAATAAGTAAAAGCAAGAAAAATACAAGTAATTGTACGGACCACATATTCTGCCCACTTAATTGGTGTTGTTCTGTTTTTTATTCGGCTCGTCAGAATCGCATAATTAACTACCCGATTGTTTCGAATGCCAGACTAGAATCTTCGAAGAACTCAAAAAGGAGTGGGGGGATTATATTCTCGTGGTAATGGGATCTAATGGGTCTGCCCGTGAGCGTGAACGAGAAAGAAAAACAAATTAACTCTTCTTCGTCAAAAAACTTTTCAAAAAAGGGGGAGCAGAGACTCTTCTCCCAATATAAACCGCTTTTCACTCAATGAAAGCCTATCGATCGCGCCCATATTCACTTCGATCGCACTACGCGTTCGCCCGGGAGAAAGACTGGGTACACATACACACGTACAGTTTTTTTTAAAAAATCATTGGAGGAGATTCTACTAGTCATGACACGTAGATATTTTTATTCTCGAGGTAAAAACGATAACTTCCTATGAGAATAGTATTTATGCCACAGGTGCCCATAATTCGTAGAATCGCACACTTCTAATCTCCCTTCGCTCGGTTGAATCGCAGATTACGGGCACAATAACATAAAATATTTTTCAGCACGCTGTGTCGGAAAAGTAACTTTTCAGTCACTCTCCGCTTTGCGTCGAGTGACTAAAAAGTGCTTTTTCGACACATTGAGATGAAAAATATTGTTCGCTCGCTTTCGGCTCGTGATATAAACCTCCCACTCGCCAAAAACCATTTTTTTTCACTTGTTACGAAATATACTATTCTCGTCTATATAGGAAGAAAAAGGTTCATGGAGGCAGAAATAGTATATTTTCGGCCTGTCGCTGTGGGGATTTTTACTCGCGCGGGGTTTGGTGAGCCGAGCCGTAGGCGAGGCGGCCAACCACGCGGGTTGAAAAACCCCATAACAATAGCCCAGGAACGATATGTTTCCGTAGTAATTGTCACTTTTTCGAGTTCGAGTAAGACCCCGTATCAATCCTCAGAGGAGGAAGAGTGAAGAGCAGTACGAAAAAGTTAATAAATGGGATGATATTATGATCCTTGTAGGATTCATGTGAAACGCGTCCCCGTGGATACTGCGAATTGTGATAAGGTTTGTACTACCTTACCACACGTTGGTTTAAATATTTTCGAATTTATATCAATTGAAAAAAATGTTACACCTTCAGAAGGGAAAGTGAGGGGAGTGTTCTGTACATCTATCCAAGCATTAGAAAAATACTGATTTTATGGATTGAAGTCATCCATTTATTTAAAACATTCCATCAATTCCTCAGAGGTAAGTGCAAGAAAAACTACCACCTGCCTCAGTTTTCAGGTGAAAAAATTTCAGGGTTTATCTTATCTAATTAGAAAAAACTTATTTAAAAGTATCCATAAATTTGCTTGAAAATGGTTCAAATATTGTATAATTTTTCCCGAACGCCCAGAACACACCATAATCACTAATCAGTTAAGTAATTTTCACTGACAATTCCTCTCAATACAGATCCCCCATTACCGGATATGCTGATAATGACTGTATTATTTATGACTTCAACCAGAATTGGAATATTGAAAACATCTTCAATGGACTCAGCAACGTTGAGAAGATGATTATGTCGCCTGATGAATTTGGAAAGTTTCTCATGCTGTTCTCCATGAGTTTCCTTGCCACTGATGTCCTCAAGTTCACCGGCCAACAATTCAAATTGGCCGCAGATGTGCATGCCGAGTCCAAATAAATATATATCTGTACCGATGTATGCAAGGGATGAAGAAACCCAGTGGATACAGATTAATGAATAATAAGCATTGTAATAATGCGCAGACATTGTTGATGATACCCAGCACGCTGGACCATAAGGTACGACTCTTGAAACAATAGTTGTATTTCCTGATGTAATTATTGCTACGGTCGCTGGTAATTTATGTAGGATGTTTCGAAAAATCAAAAACGCAGTTATGAATAGTTGGAAAACACATACGGCTCTGCCTTTGTAAGCGTATTTCATCATTATATCGCGGGATTTTCGGTCATAAGCCTTCATCCAATCGTCAACCATGGAATTTACAACAAAATTCATTTTGTCAGTGTGTATCCAGGGAACGATCAACTTTAATATGGATATGTTGCTCAAAGAGAGGATTGTAATGATCTCGACTAGATCCAATATTTTGCCGCAATAGCCTGTTATCCATAAATTTGTGATGTAAGTGGCATTGAGGGACATCTGTAAAAAAAACCATATAAAGTGTTATTTATTGATTATTTGTTTGGTTGTTTGATCTGTTTTTTGTATCGAAGTTAACCAACAATTCCAATTTTTTAATATCAGCAGATAGACAAGAACTCTCCAATTGAAGCTATTCATCTGAATTTTGACCACCTGATTTTTCCAAGAAGGCTTGGAGTTCGATGACAAACTTCGCTGTAATTTGAACGTAACAAGATATCCAAGAATGGCTGTGTCAAAAACTTTCTAAGTCTTAGGATGAAACTCTCGAGTCTTAATTCGCGATTTTTAAGACCCTTGAGCATGCTGGAAGTGCCAGCTTGAGATATGGTTCCAATGACAGATAACCCAAATATGAACCATAAACTCATTGAGTGATATCATCAGGAAAAACTACTCAACCGATTGGTAATCGACATAAAAATTTCAAATTCCGTATGCTTGCATGGATGTACGGAACCCTCCCCTCACCTTCCTACTGAAGATATGTAAATTATATAATTTTAAATAAATTCGATTGAATAAAAATCGACGTGCGGTAAGGTATAAACAAATCTCACTAGAATTTGGCGTTACCGCATTGCCCGGGGCTCGCGACGGGGATGCGACTGGTGTGAACTCCACAAGGTACAATGGTGCTCATATCTCATCCTCCAGCTATTCACCGAATTGATTCTGCCTCGATTTTATTCTGGATTTTATTTAATTTAGATACTAAGTAGTGAATTAATTCAGTTTCAAAGAAAAATTCAGATGAGTACCTAAACGTCCTGATTACCGCTTTGCTTGCTGAACGGTGTTCGAGATGAAGTTGGAATCGTCCAAGACCGTTCAGCAATCTTTTTAAAGAGCAAATAATAACAATAGTAATAATAATACTACTTAATAATAATACTTGTATGATGATGAACAACATCAGACGTAATGTCTGTAATACAGTATTGCGTTCCAAAGGCCATATTCCAAGCAGAGTGAGATACCGTCTGTATAATCCAAGGGCATACTTCGTGTCGTCATTCCACGGAGAAGGAGTTTTCTTTCTCAGAGCCATTCTTATGACGTGCAAAGATACCCTCAACCTCACCTCAACCCGTGGTCAATGCAGAATGCACGAGGATAATCCAAGAAGAAGGCGCTTGAAAAATCGAATAACGCACTTGAACGTGAATTATTCAAGAAAAGAAAATAGCCTACGGATAATTTCGGCATGCATGTAAACTATTTCTTCTGAAACGTTTTGCATATGAATTAATAACGAGTTTCTTGATATTTATTTTTCTTTTCGAAAAAAGTTTTGCGCTTCCAATGCACTATGTATAAACGCAATCATATAATATTTATAGCAGGTTTTTTGTGCTGAAGGAGTAATCGATACCGCATATGTGAAGCATTATCTTATAATTTGTCACACGTGACCTGCCGGTACCCATTCGCTTTTGGGTGACGGGAGTATTTTTTTGTGTGAAAATTTTGTCTCATTGTTGTAGCGATTTACGTAATCAACGTGTGAAGTGGATCTCCCATCGGAAGTCAACTCGCGCGGTTTTTAGGAGACCTGCCGACGAAGAAGGTAACAATTTCATACGATCGATTTTCTCGCTTATCGACTGTCGGTTTTAATCGGATCTCAGGAATTCAAATAATTTTCTTCACGTTGATAAAATATCTGCGTAACGAAAAGGGCTATAACTGGAGATTTTCAACTCATAGTAATTTAATTTTTTTGTAAATTATTTATGGTAATTCTATTCTTATCTGGTAGTGTTCTCGAGATTTTCTCCATTGAGAAACAAAGTTTCTTTTACCCAGGAAATTTACTTTGTATTAAAAACTTTAAAATCTTTTAAAAGTGCAGGAAATTTTTGCCATTGAAAAGTTCAAATTTCGTGGATAAATCCATAGGAACTGTAAACCTTTGTTTCCTTTTTCTTCATGTTTTGATTGAAGATTAAAACAAATGAAGTTTTCATTTTATATTACCAAAAACACTGGTATATTATTAAATTTCCGCCTTAAATGTCCTTTACTGTCTCTGCTGAAAATTGCTCGTTAACTGCCCATAAAAGTTCGTTTTCTTCCAGAAAGTGATATTTATCTGCCAAAAATCTAGTGCTGAAATCTCCTGAGACTGTTTCGCAAAAAAAAATAATGAAAAGGTGACGTTCTAATTAACCTGAGACCCACCAAATGGAACAAAATCACTTGTTCAGAGCAAAGCAGGCAGAAAACAAACCGAAAATGTCTTCACCAACTGTATCAACGCAATCAAGATCATCACTACGGACTTGAATAATTTTTAGCAATTATGGTGAAAGAGTTCCTCAGGTGTTACCATTTCGGGGAAGAACATTTCGCAAATGAGAAGGAAAGTTGAAGGAACCCGGGACGAATGAGCCTCAGCAGCAGGAGAATAAGTAAATGGGTAGAAGTGTAACAAAATTGCTAGGTAAGGGAGAAGGTGGATACAACGGCCTATCTCAAGTGAGTCATTCTTGTTCCAAGTCTCATAAGAGAAAGACGTTTTTTTTCCTTCTCCAGCCGCAAAGTGCGGTTAATATTGGCGAAAAAATTGCACGAATGACCAATCCTAAAATCATGTGCTTTGTTAAAAAATTGGCGCTGGTAACTTGCAATGAAAAAAATTAATTGCCATGTCAAATCAACATCCACTCATGTATTTTCGGTGAAAATTGGAGTGCACGGTTTTTCGATGATACTCGAGGCCGAGTAATTGTGTATATTTACGTGAATGTTTTATTATACTCAATGAAGGAGGAAGCCTTTCTGAAATCCCAATGTGGAATCAGCCATGCAGAACGTAACTTTCGCCGATCATCAGGATTTTATTCCAAATTCAATGCATTCATTGTGTTGATTGGCTTCTCTATGCAGATAAATGGTAAATATTTTTTATAAACAGTTTAATGCAATAGTATCATAGCTTTTCAACTCTTATGAATCGTTTTTTATCAAATAAAATTGGATAATATTGTTCAGATAGGATTTTGCCTATTGCGAATTCAAAGTTTATTATAGTGAGGGATGTCACTTATTTTGTCCCGCCGAGAATTTGTTACCAACTTTCGTCAATACGGATCCTCTCATTTTTGTTTCTTCAATCCTTCCATTTTTAAGTAAAAAAATTAAAAGAAGGCTTGAAAAAATCAACGGAACGAATTCACTTTTATTGTTCAGTTATTCCTTGAACGTTTCTGTTTAAAGAAAATCGGATAAATTGCATAATTTTTGCTAGAAATAAACAAAAAATGACAGAAAGTTCCATAGTAATTCACTCGAATCCTATTGGAACTGACAGGTTTTTCTATAAAAACTGTTATATCCAAAACTCGCTTGCAGCTATATAAAACATCAGATCTTCAAAATTTGATATTTCCTTAACGCATTAAATAATCTCGGCATTACCAACTAAAAAGGAGAGAAAGAAACCCACATTTTATAATCAGCTACCTCCTCGTAATAATTTCATGCCAATAAAAAATCATAACTATTATTCCATATAAACCAGAATATGCTTAATCACAACCGTATACCATTGACCGTGACGAGTTTTGTACAGTTACGCCTCCCCTCATTACTTATATTCCAACGGCTACACTCAGCCACGCGCCTAATTCTGTTCCCCCTAATTACTACGAAACTAAAGTTTTTTACTGATTACATGATTAAATCCACTCACAATTAGCATGCAAAACTGAGAATTTTAATGAATCTACAAGGTGAAAAGGAATGCAGACGAGAGATATTTTGACCGATCTCGGAGGTCGACGTAGACGTCATAATTTTAATCATTAGGCTTTCGGACATTCGAAGTTTTTAAACAAGAGAAAAATCTTTATTTTGACTGGATGAAGATCTTAAATTCCAATTTTACGACTTGAATTGAGATCCTTGGAAATTCTAATTGACAATTGTACGTCTCAAATCAACACTTTGATTTTTATTTAGTTCTTTACAAGTATGAACCTTTTCCTCTGTCCACTCTTTTCCTTACTTCTGTTTATTGTTACTGAATTCTTCTTTTCTTCTTTCCCTCGAGAATGCAAAGAGAAAACCATGGAAAATTTAAGGAGAGGGTTTTTATTTTTAAAAACTCCTGCAGAATAAGTTCCATATGAAAATTTGGTTCTGTTGATGGCGTCTGCTAAATATATCATATTGTGAATTTCCAATTTTTTAATGAAATGCAATTCTGGATAAACAATAGAGTTTTTATTAAAAATCCAATAATAATATGATTATGATGCTTTTGTGCTCGTCTCCTTGCACTAGAATTCACAGTATGAATGCCGACAAGTAAACACTACACATGAAATATGATTTCGTTGAAATTGCAACGATAGTTTAATACAGGAAACCAGGAGAACTAACGTAGAACGGTAAAAGAAAGAGTAAACAATCGTCACAATGTGCATCACGGAAACAGTAGTCATTTGGGTCTACACGTGACACTGACAGAAAAATGAAAATTACCCGCTCAAACGCAGAAGTTGCTTGTGAATCGCTACAAATGGATACACTTGAACAATTTAAGAAAACATGCTCAATTTTTTTTTGAGTAACGGATATCTGTGCAGTCGTTCAGACCGAACAGCTACCTGTGGGTACCCTGTATTCTCACGGTTTATGATATTTTTTTTAACGTTTCAGCTCATGAAGATCTACAAAATATTACGACGTATGGAGTCACGGAGAGTGGAGAACAGATGCATTTAACCCAGACTTTGTCGAAGATATCCACTACATACAATCACTCAACAAATTCTTTGAGGTGAATGGCAAAAATAAGTTGGTCATTTCTTTGGGGATCTAGTGATGCGATGTACACTGTGAATAAATTTTTCCTGTTTTTTTTGTGGGAAACTTCTTAGAATTTTGTTCGAAGATCTCACTCCCCGTGAAATTTTGACAAATATGGTGAACCATCTTTGGAACATTCATAATCTAATTGACACATGAAAAATTAATGAAAAGTGTGCATTTTAATTGCTTTATTCTGAAGAAGATGGTCGAAATGAGCAAAATTCAGGCGAACAGTTTTTAAACTTTCACACAGTTGGAAATTTTGCGTAATGTGAAACTTCGATTTTACTCAAAAATTCAAAACTCTGTTAGATTTTCATTCTTTAATGGGGCCAAAGACTATGCTGAAATTTAATTGAATTTTATTTGTGTTAATTAATTTCACCATAATAATTTAATGAAAAAATCAATCGAAAGTGTAAATTTCAGTTCATTTGAAGTCATAATTCAATGAAAATGAGCAGCAACCATTAGGATTTAATTCTATAAATTTTGAAATTTCCAATAGAATTAAAACTCTTTTAATTTAATATCGAACAATTTCACTCCAAAAATTCTTATACTGTTTGAACGGATTCAAATGTGCCAAAACAAAAAAATCAAAACGTCGTTTTTGTTTGACAATTTTTGAAATTTTGCGAAAATGATGATCTTCTTTCTCTACTCTCTTTCCCCCTTCACTAAGATCCTAAAATAAAACTTTGAACGATGATGTCTCCCTGACCTTCACCTTTAAAAAAGTTATCATTATTATGCGGACAATTTCGATCGAACTGTTTAAAATGTTTAAAATGTTGATTCAACTGAAAGAAAATAAAAATGATAAAATTAACGATTAAATTTTGTATTTTTCATTTCTACTAATTGAAGCGACCACTCCTAGTCGGGGAATATCTTTTTTAACGAATAAATACTTGAAAAAATCCCCCAAACAAATGCAAATATTTCAAGACCGGACTTTCTTCAATGTTTGGTAGAATGACCCATATAAATTCAACGAAAATTGTAGAGCGATGAAACATTCACAGTGAGCAGGTGTGAATTAATTCCAGATTATCTGAAAGATTTGATGGGAGCTCAAGTAGAACAAGGCACAAAAGAAGCGTTGTACACTTATACAACATGGTAGTATGCGCAACCGGGTGTAATCCTCTAGCTTACAAAGGATACGGCTGTTATTGCGGATTTTTAGGCTCTGGATATCCCGTCGACGGAATAGATCGGTAAGAAAAAAAAAACCATTACTGCATTTTAGTAGACGATCATGAAATCCGTCATCAATTAACGTGACCAAACCAGGGGAGAGCGATCAGCTGATGTTCAAGAAAGGATTATAATGGAATACCAAAGAAATTCCCCTGAAAGTTGCCATTCGCATTTTAGTTGTGGGCGGGTGTAGTACCTCTCAAAACATTTACCACTTATAAATGGCAACAGTGCTCTCAACTTGTTCAAGCAATGCGATTTCGCTCGTGAAAGTGACGTTCATTGCATAATTTTTCCAAATTATATTTTCAGATGCTGCTGGATGCATGACCGCTGCTATGACGCAACTGGTTGTCCGACCTTTTCAGAGTACTTTATCCCGTACTATTGGAAATGTTATCGTGGCCATCTCCCAATCTGTGGTCAGTCATGTCTAATTTCGATCTATATTACTTCGACTATATTATTTAGTAGAGACGATGCAAACTACAGGAAGAGACGTTTCCAGTAATAATTACTTCGCTCGATCACTCGATCACAAACAACTATCACAGAAAAAAATTATCAGGAGATTGCGACTTGAAAACTGTCTCGTTGCTATATAAAATCATCGGATGCGCCGATTCTATTGGTTGGAATTCTAAATGAAAAAATAATCTTTAAAATACTATTAACTAATATATTAATTCATTATTATATTCATTATTAATTACTAAAAATTATCGAACCATTCAAAAAAATTAGCCAACCACTCAGCAGAATTTGGTGACTGTTGAATAAAACTTATTGAGACACATGTTTAATTTTTGTTCTCAATTGTTGTGTTCTCAAATTTTATTCAACGGTTGGGTAATTTCTTCTGAAACTTTTACTGTGAATTTTTCTTAGTGCATCAGCCGATTCATAATGTTTTTGCATCGCAAATCCTGATTTTGAATGAAGAAAACAATTATAAGTTTTTTTCATTCCAATTCCCATGTCTCAACACGTAATAAGGTACTAGCAAAAATCCCCCAGGGTTTGTCAATAATAATATGAAAACAAGCCAGCAATATGACTGAGCCTATTTGGCAGAAGGCATTCGGCCATCGCTTTATGTATTATTTGACTCTTTAAATTTTACTTTCTACCAATTTCATTGAATAGCAGGCTTCCGAACAAATTCCCTGCAAATGCAGAGAAAGATCCTGAATCTGCAATTCCAGTATAAAAATTCATCGTCAAACTTTTTTTTTTCTCAAGGAAATGTTGAATATCTCCTGAACAAATGGATCGATTTAGCCCATCTTCAATCTCAAATATTTTGTTACCAACATTTGATTTCATGTCAAGTTTCATTTTGTACAATTTTAGGTTTTGTGATAACAAAGTTTGGTATTTTGAATGAGCGAAATCGAACCGAAGAACAAATAGCGATTTTTCAGAAACAACTGGACCGATTGAGCCCAAGTTCAATCCCAAACATTTCACTACTATGAGGAAACTTCGTGCTAAAGTTAAAGTTGATATAATCATTTTTCGAAATGCTAGAGTGAGAACAATTATTTGTTAGAATAAAACGAAAAAGTGAAATATCTCGAAAACTTTGTGCCGATGGGTATACGTTTTACCTGATATGGATAGAGCTCGTCGAGACGGATATTTTGAAGAAAAAACATTTTAATCGGTTGGATAGTTTTTGAGGGCTTCGCCAGGCAAGTTTCAGAAACAACTGGCGATTTCTCAGGAACGGCTGGACCGATTGAGCTGAACGTTGGCCCAGACTTAGTCCTCACTAATACCGGTAATTGGCACTTATAACGCCTCCTACCAATTTTCACTTAAAACCGAATAGATTCACCACTTAGTACCTAAACTAAGCATAGTCGCCAATAAAATTAAGGCGGACTCAATTAGGTGAAAAGTTAGGTGGGTGGCAGATGAACACCTTTGAGCACCATGCTGCACTTTTTGGGGTTCATTCCAGCCGCGTTCCCGTCGCGAACCCTGGGTAGTGCTAAGTGCTGGAGAGGATTGTTATACCTTTCCACACGTTGAATTGATTTCATTTAATTTATTAAATTAAAAAAAAAATCATCTACCTTCAGTAGGGAAGGAGTGCGGAAGGATCCGTATATCTACCCAAGCATACTAAATTTCAATTCATTGTCTT
This sequence comes from Psyttalia concolor, assembly GCA_030522845.1. NCBI lineage: Eukaryota > Metazoa > Arthropoda > Insecta > Hymenoptera > Braconidae > Psyttalia > Psyttalia concolor. Next base: position 15,535 of record JAPYZM010002528.1, read on the forward strand.
GATTTTATCAATTCATTTAAAGCAACCAGTGCTCCGCCACCAGAAATGTTATTTTCCATCACATACCCACTATATTATACCATCTGCTACTCATTTGGACAATGTAAGAACTTCAGTCAATTATTCTTCCAATTCTCTAAAAGTTTACCACCGAGTTGGCGAAATTGATCATGCGCACATACACACAAGGTGCTCAAATCCCGTATTTTTGCGTTTCAGACCATTCTACATTATTTCCACGCAAAATTAGAAAAGCGGAAAATCCGACGATTTCAAAGCTTCCTGTTCGGAAGAAAAAATAATAAATAATATATAGCCATTGAATTTTGGTCCTAGCCGCGATTCATCACACAATTTGATATTTAACATATTTTCAAAAATATTTAAAATAATTATTAATTATTTTCATTACAGCTATCTTACATGGAAAATGGGGCGGATCTGGCTCCTGCGCTCAACGTCTCTGCGAGTGTGATCGAGCACTAGCCAAATGTTTACGAAGGTTTCCTTGTCCCTCTTCCAAAGCTGTGTGCACATCCTCTCCGTTCCGACTTGTACAAAATATTTTCATGATTCTTTGAACGAAAGATCTATATCATTTACCCTCTTCCCTCTTTATTTTGATGTTTTCAAAATATTTATTTACAATTGTTTATAGCCATTACCTAGTTTATAATATATAGTTAAAATCATTTGAAAAAAATCGAAAATTAGTACCATCTGGTACAAAAGTTAACACAATCCATTATTCTATTATGTAATTGTTCCAGTGAAGGTTGAACTCTGCGGGAGAATTTTGGGAGAAGTATATCATAGAGTGTTCATGCCCCCCGTTAGATGAACCTTTCGATTTTTGTATCTTTTAGAGATATCCTTTTCGATCTGAAATAGGGAGAGTTTTTAGTAAACTTCGTGGCTTATGTAGTACCTAGAAAATTCCTTATCTAAAAGTGGAGTGGAAATCTTACCTCACTCTGAAGTTCTCGAGTCCTCTGAACCACAACTTTTAACACATTTAGGAAAGCACTCACTTGCTCCCTCACTTCCTCTTGTTTAGCTTTGACAGACTTTTGCATTGCGATCATTTTATCCGCCAGCACAAGTTTCTGTTGGAGGGTTCCAGCCAATACATCCACATACCTGATAACATTCATATGATATCGTAAATATTCCAGTGATTATGCAATTTGTGAATTTGTGAATTGTAAAATATTTGAGCCACTAGAGGTTAATCTATGGATAATTGTCGCAAAAATGAATGGCAAACGCAAGACATAGGCAGAATAATGCGAAGCATCAAAGATTAAGGATGGCTGGAGTAATCAGCAAAGTCAAGCGCTGTCAGGCGTGAAAGAGTCTTAAAGATCGAAGGGAAACGATGAGTGGAATAATCAGAGAAACCCGACGTTCTTATGACTTACACAGTCAAATGAAAGGGATGAGTGAAAATATCCTACGGTTCAGGTGCGCAGTGAGTAAAAGAATTCTATGGATCAAACGATATTTGTCTCTTGACCTTTTGATCCTTGGAATTTTTTCCATCTGTATTACTATCTTTTGTCATTGATTTACTATCTGGAAAAAAGCTCTCATGACCATATAAGTTGGTGCTGAGAGGGGAAGGGGTATTGGAAAGTTCATATAAATTGAATTTTCATATTAAAATGCAGCTGTACCTGACAGAGTGCTTGATATAATGTAAATGTTGAACACGACTGTCCAGCATCTCTGATAGTATAACTTGGACATTATCTAGCATACTCTGAGTGCTCTCCGCTGTGGAAAGTTGTAGGATAGGGGAAGCTTCCTGCATTTGACTCATGGTTAGCAGATTTTGACGATCGTCACTTTTCAACTCGTACAGCCGCAACTTGAGAAATGCTTCCAACTGAAATGACCCAAAATAACCCAATTGATCAATTATCCACAGATATTTAATCATCCAAATACGTTATTGTCACGAAGTTTCAACAACAGATCCCACGGTACCTCTAATAATTGATTGATGAAATCACTTCTTGTTTTTGGATTATCGAGTACTGAAAGGGCTTCAGTTCCAGTTGCGATTCCCCCTTCGTTTCCAGCTGCTTCTACAACGATTCCAGACTCCTCCAGTGAAATATTAAAATCTACTGGCTCTCCATGCCCATCTTCATACTCCGCATTACCCCAGTCTATGTCACCAGCCTCTTCCAGATTAATCTCATCCCCAAAGTCAATTCCAGAATTTTCATTCGAATCGTCAAAGTCGATGGGGTTCTCATCGGAAAAAGGCGTCTGCAATAGCAATTAATTCGAAATTCATCGATTATTACTGCATACGAAAATGGAAGAGAATGACAAGTGAACTTATCATGTATGATTTTCTGAGAATTCTATGAGCTGTTGAAATTTTTTCTGTATGAATTATTTCCAAAGGAATTCTGAAAAATCATATGGATTGAAATTACATTCTTGAGAGCTACAGATTTAATTTTCAAATGAAACAAAAAAATATTATTTTAAGTTTATTTGTAAAAAAAATTTTCAAGTCATAGATATTCCGCAAAAAATCAATTAAAACGTCAGTGGACCATTTTCGTTATCAACGCATGAAGAGCAATCGAACGAAATGAAACGATAGAATACTTTTTCTTCATCATCGAAATTTATGTCCAGTGGTGGCTCGACAACTGAGAGAGGGGCTTCGCCGTAGGTCCACTCGTAAGTTGTAGTATTTCCTTTATCGATGATATACTGAATCATAGGCACACAACCATTGGTACGACTCTTTCCAAGCGAAAACTCCACGAATGCGGTATAGAATTCAACCACCGGCACCAAAGATTCAACTTTCTTGGATATTCTGTCGTAAATATCGTGCAAATCTACGATTTTACCTATTAATTCTCTCTTAATTTTATTCCCAGGAATTCCCAATTGTTTACACAAATTCGTGAACTCTGTTCGGGCCGTGTTTTCGGATTTTTTATATTCCAGTGCTTTTTTATCTAATTCCTAGTGGAAACAAAATTTGGGAGGATTAAAAAAGAAAAATTAACTGCAGAATGTTAATACTAGTAGAAACGGATCCGTAAAAGTTCCGTAAATCTTTTATGTAACTTATGGCAGTGAAATATTTTCTATGTAAATTTCACTACCTAATTTATCGGGTTTTCTGTCAATTTTTACAGTAAGAAAAAAAAATTAAGTTGAAAAACTCATGAAATTAATATGGATGAATTTTTTTGAAAATATCACAACAAAATAAGTTATACAAAAGTTGTAGCTTCTACCAATTTCATTCCCGAAACATTTTAAGGAATTTTCTAATCGATGAATTGTTATCGAGTTTTAGTTCCAGTGAAAATTGAAAATTAAAAAATTCAATGTAGCTTTCCTAAAATTCTTAGTCAACTGGCAATGGATTTTCAATTTCTTCTGATAGAATTAGATTCTTTTGTGTAAGCTTACGTGCACAGTTTGCTCAGCTTTTTGTATCTGTTTTTTGAAACTCGGTACTTCATAGTTGATGTTTCTAATCAACATCTGTGCAGCTTCAGCGAGATACAAATTGTCTTTTTCATACAGTCGAACAATGTCCTGCCAATCTTTCATTCTTTGTGACCCATAACGCCCAAATAAATTCTTCGTGTCTGCTTCGGTTTCCTTGAGTATTTCGATTATTTTTTTGCAGTGAAAATAATTAATGTCTGCAATCAGTAATGACCAACTGTAGGCAATGTAATGAGAAAAAATAAACAAAAAGAGAAGATACAAAATGTTTTATGCCACTCCTGCCTGAAACCGGCTGATTACGCACTCGGCGCTTCGCGCCTTGTGCCTAATTCAGCCGGTTCCAGGCGTCCTGGCATAAAATTATGTGGTTACATCACTCGCCTACGGCTCATGCTGTAAACCCCACACACGTTGAAAACGAAATTGCCCAACACGTGCTGAAATATCCTATTCTATGAAAATTGTAGTCTTTTAAACTCTCAGAGATTATTACATCGTGGAAATGTTAGGTATTATCATTTTTTTGAATTCGAGATTTGTTAAAATCACGGGTTCAACAATAATTAAGCGACAACGATGAAAATACTTATCAGAAGACTACGATTGTGCCCGTTAATTTTGTCTTCGTTAGTTTTGCCCATTAAAAGATATAATAGAAAATCTTCAAGAATTCGCTGGACAATTCTAATACACTTTTCATTAGTTTTTGGACATTTCTATTGAAATGTCTAAAACACTTTCTGCTGTTGACTTCGTTTCTGTTTAATTTCCATGAGGAAATAAAAGAAAAGTAAAATATAAACAACTTCAACGGAGCAAATAAGTTGTATAGGAAAATATGGTAAATGTTTAGTATCGGCCCACTACAACATTTCATTGAAAGTTGGTGTGAGATTGTATCTCCATGACATCACCACTTTTTGCATATCCCAGGATCAACGGCGAAGTCTGATCCTAAAGATTACACATGTCGACATGCGGCACAGAGAGAGACAAGACAAATATGATGGTAATGATGATCCACGATGATCCTCCAACAGTCAGCCCATCCAAGTCCTCCGACTCTTTTGTCCGAAAAGAAAAATTCTTTAAATGAAAATAAAAATCTTCACGAATGGGTCAAACCATCAGAGAGACTGAGGAATTCTTCTGGTGAAGGGGTGACACAGGGTTCTCACCATGATCATGCAAGTAACCCATAACAAAAAAAAACAAAATAAAATTTTATGTGCATTGATCTTCGCACAAATAAATGATCCTCCGAATTCCAACGTTTACCGCTCGTTCTACACGAAACTGAGCCACAAACAATCCATATCCAGGTGATCACCTCCATATCAAGGCGAATGCCTCTGACACTGTTTGTTTTAATGTTTTGATTCTCCGGCAACCGTAGTTGAAATAAAATTAAACCCAAATTAATCGTTTCTCCCAAAAGCGGTTCTCAGATTCACACTTGGGTGACGGAATCCAACATTTCTATCAAGTGTCACTGAAATCGTTGAGAAGACCTATACTAGACATTTACCAAAAACCTAATTCTATGAAATTATTTACTAAAAAATGAATGAAATATAAATGCCATATAATTATCTAGCGCATTCGATGGGAATTTCTATCGGATGGTTTCATACGTGTCTTTGAAATGTTGGCACAAGTAAGTATTTTTGTTGTTTTTTTTTATTTAAGCGAAGATAATGAGAAGGAAAAAAAGAAATAATCAACAAAACTTACGAGTTCCAGTCAATATTTTGGTGATACCCTCGTGCTCAGGCATGTCTTGAATAGCATTATTAATTTTTTCCCTGATTACCAGAATATTTGTCTGCCATCCACGATTGCAATGGAGACGTGTTATCAACCAGTCCAACAACTTTCCAGCATTAATATCAATTGGTACATTTTGCTCCTGACGAATAAAAAATAAAATTAAACAAAGGAAGGAGTCCGCAGATACAGAGGTGTTATGTGGAATAAAAGTTACCTCCATATTAAGAATGATTTATTTGACAAATGATTGAGTCTTTATTTCCTCGATTGACATCCAAAGGTTACAACAGCTGTTTATGTTATCTTTCAAACTTCGGTGAATTCCAACACGTGGAAATTATTCTCGTCTAGGAGAAAGAGGATGATACCCATGAGCGCCACTTGTCTTGTCTCAACGCGTGATCGACCCAGCCGCCACTTGCACATAGCTTCTCGAATTCACCGCAAAAGAGGAGGGCGTAAAATCACGACTCGGGACAAAACATCCTTAGTGTTTTTTTTCGACAGGTTTATGTTGCATTCTGTGTTTAACCTCGAATCATCAGTGAACTAATATATTCTAACTAGTTACAAGAACTTTTTTTGTAAATCTAGAATTACTAAAAATGTCTGACGATGAAGTGGAATGTTTTGAAATCACAGATTATGATCTCGACAATGAATTTAATATTAATCGTCCTCGGAAAAAGCTCACGAAGCAACAGCAAATGCTGGGTATGTTCAATGTTTGTTGTTCAATACAATAATGTCAATAATTAATTCAGTAGTTGTAAAAGTCTAATACAGGAGAAATCAATGTCGATTGTTGTGTCGTGGGAATCTTTTTCAAAGTATTTGGTAGATATCTCGAAAAATAACTCCAGAGTAAGAATTTTGGAAAACTTCTCTTATAGCCCATGACACTCTGACTGAATTGAAATTTTTCTCCCAATTTAATAGTTAAATATTAACGAAGTCATTTGTGGAAGAGCCAAATGAAAAAAACCTACTTTTTTTTGTAGTAAAAATCCAATTCATTAATAATTTAATTGCTCCGATCACTCTCAATAATTTTCATATCTCGTCTTGGTGATATTTAGGGATTTGGGCGGACGACAGTGATGAAGACACTCCAGGAACATCGCAAATGGGAGGATTTAAAGGGCCATCCAAAGCTCCCAAGAATTACACAGCTCCTGTGAGTTTCGTCGCAGGTGGTGTTCAACAGGCAGGAAAACCAAAGGAGGAAAATAAAAACGAAGAGGATGATGATGATGACGATGACACGGGGAGAAGCAAACGAGGGGACGCTGACTACGTACCCAATAGTTCCAGGTAATTTCGGATTTGTGTCAATTCACTTTTCCAACATCTTTACTCGACATGTCATTTGTTGTTAGAGTAATCCAACTCTAAACACCATAATTTCGTCGTTATTAAATACCTCCCAGACGAGCTAAAATTATAAATTTATTTTTTTATTTTTAGTATTTTCCTCGTTTTTCCATAGATCCTGCCTCCTGAGGTGTTGAAGGCAATGGATCTGAGAATCTTTCTCAAATTATTTGAACGCATGTTAAATTGGATACCACTTCTAAGAAGTTTACTTGAAATTGTAGACAATAATTTCTCATAGCCTAATCTTATTAAAATTTTAATTTATTAAATCTTGCGAGTTGTAGTCTAGGGCTTGTTGAGGAATTTTTTCGTTTTTCTCAGCATAGAAAAAAACAGCTCCAAAATCCAACTACTCTAAAAGCAAAAGCCTTACAAGACCGAATCCAACTATATCAAATTTTTCTTCATATTTCCTCCTAAAATTCATGATTGTCCAAGATCCCTAAAATCCTCAAACTCATAAAAAGTTAGATTTCCATACCTTTTATTTATCTCTTAGTGACTCTGAAACCGAGAATGTGAAGAGTGGGACATTGAGGCCATCCTTTTCCATGCACATGGAAGGCGACATCGCAGGTCTTCGTAGAAAGCGCGTGCCTTTGAACCCAGCCCTTATGAAAACTGGAGTTGGCAGCTGGGAGAAGCACACGAAGGGAATCGGAGCAAAATTGCTCCTCCAAATGGGTTTCGAGCCTGGCAAAGGTCTGGGTAAGAAGCTCCAGGGTATTTCGGCCCCTGTCGAGGCCCATCTACGAAGAGGTAGAGGAGCTATTGGAGCCTATGGACCCGAAAAGAAGATCAAAGTCCCGGAGAAGCGTAAAGACTCGGACGAGGAGGAAGAGAAGCAGTTCAAAGTGAAATTGTCCCAGTGGAGAAAGACAGACACTGCAGCTGCGAAGAAAAAAATCAAATACTGTTACCGAAGTGTCGATCAGGTTCTCGAGGATGGAAAACTTCGACCCAATATCAAATCCTCAGGGGCTGGTGGAGGTGAATTGAGCAGAGTCAAGGTCATAGATATGACAGGTCCAGAGCAGAGGATTCTCAGTGGTTACCATGCAATTGCTGGACAAAAACGTCCTGATGAGTCTTTCCCAGAGCCTGACAAACGATCGCCAGTGAATTTTTCTCTTCCTGAGCTTCAGCACAATCTGAATCTCCTCGTCGACATGTGCGAGCAAGATATCATTCAGAACGACAGAAGGACTCGTCATCTTGGAGATAGAGTTGTGGCCCTCGAGGCCGAGAAGAAGAGCATTTCCAAGGTCGTTATTCATCATGAGAAACTCATTGAAACCCTGGAGAATGTTCTCTCGATCGTTGACAAACTTATGGACAAAAACGAGGAATTGTCACTAAAGGAGACAGCAGAGGCTTTCAAGAGACTTCAGGACAGACATTATGAGGAGTATAAGATGTACGACTTGGGGGAACTGGCCAGTAGCTTCGTGGGGCCCAAGGTTAAGGAGTATTTGGCGACCTGGAGTCCCTTGGTGAATCCTAAACTGCCGGTGAGTTTGATGAAAGAGTGGAAAGACATTTTGGAGACTGGGATGAGTGCGCTGCAAGTTAGAAATGGAATGAACCCTTACGATCAACTTATCTGGAATGCCTGGATGCCGTCGATGAGGGGAGCTGTGCAACAGTGGACCTGCAGGTGAGGAAAAATTATTCTTTATTTTGTGATAAGAAATTTTTTAATTTATCCAGATTTCGCTCAAGTATTTTTTCCATTTCCATGCATCATTTATTGCATCATTTATCATTTATTGCATCATTTATTGCATCATTTATTGCGCAAACATATTAGATAAATTTCAATGATAGGACTAGTTTTTCCAATTTCGACCAATTTATATTATAAAGAGATTATATAACAGTTTACTGTGATTATTTAATTTCTTTCTTTGACTTGGAAATCTAATATTACTTAAATAAAATTTTCATGGTATTTTAACGAATATCTTCTGATCTTCAAAATGATGTTCGTAAATTGATTATAGACTTGTGGCTGTTCGATCGTCGGTATCACCGACCACTGCCACAACCGCGAAACCCAAGCGACAGCGACGCGAATAAACTGTCGATATAATAGGATCGATTTTATTGAGTCCTATCATGATTATTATCACTCATGACGATTATTAAGGATCACGCCACAGCTCTGGCGTGCATACTTGCTCTTTCCTTTCTTTTCTTTTCTTTGGTTAATAAACGTGTTAGTGAACAAATACTTTGTTTGGTAATTCCCTGAGTTAATTCCTATATTGGTAGACCCATCAAAACTACCATAGACTGTTTCCATTTTTTTATGTTACGTTACGTAAAAATGGTCAATTCTCGATGCCTACACGAAACTTCCAGAAAATGAAGGGAAAATCTTGAAGAATTTGAAAAATAACATCTATTATGAGACACAATAAAAATGAAGAACATATTAATTATTATTATTAGCTATATTTTTTATAATAATAATCGTCCTTTCTTTATTAATTCATGTATTTATTGATTTATTTACTTTCCCAGGAAACCCGATCCTTTAATAGATCTCATCGAGTGCTGGAAGCCCCTTTTGCCCCCTTGGATCCTCGAAAATATTTTAGATCTTCTCGTTCTCCCCAAATTAACGTTAGAAGTTGAAGAATGGAACCCGCTGACTGACACCGTTCCAATTCACACGTGGATTCATCCCTGGTTACCCCTGATGGGTAACAGAATGGACACCCTCATATACCCCATAATCAGAAGGAAATTGGGATCTGCATTGGGTGGTTGGCATCCCTCGGACAGATCTGCCAGGCTCATGCTCCAGCCCTGGGCTGAGGTCTTTTCAAAAGGAGATATGGAGTCCTTCCTGGTCAAAAATATCGTGCCCAAATTACAGATTGCACTCTCCGAATTTGTTATCAATCCCCATCAACAACATTTGGACCAGTGGAACTGGGTTCACGAGTGGACAACGCTCTTACCTTCTCACATTATGGTTGGACTCCTCGACAAGTTCTTCTTCCCCAAGTGGCTGCAGGTGTTGGCTTTGTGGCTCAATCATTCGCCGAATTATGATCAGATTACCCACTGGTATATGGGATGGAAAAATATGCTGAGTGAGAAGCTGTTGGCTGAACCGGTCGTCAAAGGTATAATTCCTTTATCCAAATAAAACAATATGGACGTCCACTTGAAAACAAACCACTCTCTCGATACTCACAGTCTGGGCTCCAAATGTCCCGAACCAGTTCAAAGTTATACTGTCGACAACTCCGATAGCACTAAAGTATTTTCTTTTCATGCAGATGTCAACAAATTGATAAATGCAATCAAAATTCTCTATCTTATAGGCTTCATTGAAAAAATGACACTTTCATTTTTTTTTTTAAATACAGCACTAATTGTAAAAACATTGAAAACTGTTCCTGTCGTAGATTTTTTGAAATTATTTCTGTATTTTAAAAAATAGTCAAGTCAATTTACGGTAATACAAAATAAAAATTAGAAAAAAATTTAAGTAGGACAGTATTAAATTTGCAGAACAGACGCTTCAAAAATCGTTAGGCTGATATGTTAAAAGTGGATTAATGGTGTATATTCATTTGTCAGAACGCGAATTTACGATTTTCGTATAAAAATTTCCATGATCTCGGGAAATAAATGAATAATGTATTTATCTCGTCATCAAGTCGAACGACAGAATGACGCCAATTTATGAATGTTGATTAATATATGCAATCGATTCCTTACAGATTACTTCAAAAAGGCGTTAGATATGATGAATCGTGCGGTATCGACTCCCCAGGGTCACCAACCCGGTGCCATGGAGCAAGTATCCTATCTTACGAGTTTAGAACGTACACAACCAACGATGACACAAATTCCAGCAACAGCGCAACCAAGAATCGAGGTAAAAACACGTTTAATAATTCAAATGACATTCATAATCACGATGAATCTATTAATTAATAATATATCACAATGTACATTTACAGAGGCTTGCGGAAGCTGTAAGGACAGCATCACAGATACCGCAGGGATTCAAGGACTTGGTGCAGAAAAAATGCGAAGAGCGGGGTATACTCTTCATGCCAATTCCGAATAGATACAGGGAGGCTAAACAAGTGTACAAAGTTGGCAATGTACAGGCTTACATCGATGGAAATGTTTTATTTGTGTGTCATAATGGAACCAACTGGGTTCCCACTCATCTCAATGCACTTTTAGACATGTCAGAGCTATAATTAATAGAATAATACTGGAGTTCATTTGTTTTTAATATAAAAAATAGTATTTCAACGTAATGTAAATTAATTTTATATTTTATCATGGATTGTACATAGTCGGATAAGTCTCTGGCATTAAGTTAATTGACATAATATTTGTTGACTCAGCGTGTCAACGTTGACAGCATGAATTTAACCCTCAGATGGTCTCTCTATCAAGAAACTCAACCGTTTTGCGTTTTTTTCTTATGTAATTACTGCATAATAGAAAAATTTATGTAAAATTGTATTTTTATGCTCTCTTGTACTGAACGCATTTTATATTTGTACGTTGATTCATACTCGGACCAATCGTCAAAATTAGTTAAAAATTAAATTTGCCAAAAATGCACGTGTTTAATCTTCAAAGGTAACAAATTTGTATCTTATCAACATCAATTCTCTGATTATCTGTGCGCTATTTTCGTTTAAGCACCGCCTTCCCAAGGGTTCAGTTAACCAAATTCAATTTTTCAATTACAGCTAAAATAATTTCGAGATTTTTATGGAGCCCAATTTTGGACACGCAATTATGATTCGCGCTCGTCTACAATTTGATTTGATTAAAATCAAAAAACGATTCTGCCTGTAATTAGAAAAATCAATTTGATCACGTAACACCCCGGGAAGACGGCCCTTAATCTCCCCGTTTTCTGACCATTAAAGGTTCAAAGTTACTCGTAAACAGCAAATGAATGATGTTTTTTTTTTCACTTTTTTTCTGGAAAATCGTAAAATACCAAATGCAGCTACAATTGGCCCACCGTGAAGCCACTTACGTTCGGTGGAGAGTTGCAACTACTCAAGGGTTACAGGAGACGTTCCCGTACTCCTTTTCCATAACCCGACACAAATTACTGATATTATGTGCGGTTTTAGAGTAACATTCTACACTATATTAGGTTAAGTGTTTTCTTCGAGAATTAAATTCTAATAAAGTCTGTAAATAAATTATTTGTATATATAAACAGATACAGATATACAGATATAGATGGATTGCAGATACATTTGCAATCTCCATAAAAATGTAATTCTTAGACTCACAAATGAGAAAAAATTAATTCATTAATAGTTTTTAAATAAATTGCCATGCCGACTTGTTAAATATGGTCGCAACGTCTGTAAAGTACTTTCTAGCGAATTTGTTTATAAGACTTTTAGAAAATAGTTTTTTGTTGATAATTGATTGAGAGGAGATCGTGGTTTATTGGGCCACATGTGAAAATAGTAACTTTGGTTCGTGAGAGGTTTATAGAACAAGCCTACGATGACTGATATAATCTCACGGGCCAAATCCCCTTTTCCGCAAATGTATCGAATTATATTTTGGTGCTTGCCTCTACTATACTCAAAGAGCGGATATAACTACCACGAATAGAAGAAGAAGAAGATCGAATGATATTTTATTGTTGGGCGTCGAAAAGTTGCGAATAACTCACACAACGCGTTCGTCACTCGCGACTTTTCACACGGAATGTAATGAAAAAAAAAATAAACGAATGGCACAAAGAATTCCAAAGTGATGATTCCATTTAATTCAACAGCCGAAGTATTCATAACTGTACGAGAATAATAAAGAAAAAAATGAGAAATAATATGCACGAAGCGCAACGAGTGCGCGTGGGCAGGGTGAAACATTTCTGCCTAACCAGTCGAAACCGAATGCGTGTGTAGGCGCTTCTGGTTTAATCCCACCGTCGGGTTGAAAAAAAAAAATATTTTAAAAAACCATCACGCGTGTATGATGGTGTACAGAGAGCTCAAATGTACCTCGATATGGCAAGTTGCGGGATATACAACCGAGAAACACTATCGCCATGGATTTTACAAAAACACCAGGCGAATAGGTGTGTAACTTCTGTTTCTCTTCGTCTGTTATTTCACCTTTTTCTTCTCGTTATTCCCGTGCGTTTGAGAGCGGTGAGAAATGAATATATACGAAGGGACTGGTCTTGGAGTGGATGGACATCCAGCGCCCACACGTTAACATCTCAGATCTCTCGGTGGGGCTGCCGGAGCCTTGAAAACTCTTTGCATCCTTCTACAAATGGAAAAGAGTTTAGTAAAAAAGGATTTCAAGTACTTAACATTCCTTTGTGATCGTGATATTTTAATTCGTCATAGATTGAGAAGGGATATATTTTCATTCGCGTATCAGACCGGGAGTTTCACGACATCATTGACAAGTGTTTCGAAACAAAATTTGTTTCTGAATTGTATATGACAATGCAACAACTTGATAAGTGATTTCATAGAGACATTATTATTAATTTTTTTCATTTGTCTCGAAATTACTTTCAATTTCATCGGAAATCCTCTCAGTTTCAGTTTCTATGATTTCGATCCATTAAATATGTTTGTAAATTTTTTAGAAAGCTCGGTGTTTTATGCCCGGAAAAAATTCCGCTTCTTTCCCGATTGATAGTAAAATATACGAAACCCATATTTTTCCAGAACTTGGGCTCTTACAGAATTTACTTGCGAAAAGAAAATTCGGGTATTGGAAGTGTTTAGAAATAAAAATAAAAATAGAAGGCATGGTAAAAATAGACGAGTACGTAGTCCACCAGAAAAACTCAAACAAATAATGACAATATTCGAAATAGTCAAATCCATATACTCCCACGCCAGCTTACAAATTCGGAACATTATTTCTATTGTGTTTCTAAATAATTAATGTGAGTTGGTAGACTAAAATTTGAATCAACACGAAGGAAATACCTATCTTTACCAATTGTGAAAAATTGAAGTACATCTTGAATCGTTACAATTTGGAATTAACATCTTTAAGACGATTTTATAGGATTTGGTAAGGGATTTTAAAAAACCTTCGGGGGCTGAAATCGATTAATTTTAGGGGCTTGACGATTTCAAACGCTGCACGCAATAGTCAGATTGTTTTTTAAATCATTCAATGCCCAAGTATCGTCTAAAGTTCGAAAATGACTAAAATAAACATTTCTCTACTCGTTTCTATATTTTGCCTATTTCAATGAACTTATTCGATTTTTTTTAATCATTTGCATCAAAGAGTCTGTGCTGCACAAATGGACAAAAACGTTCAGCGCTAACCAACGTAATCAAAAAAATTCTCAACAATTCAAAACATTTACTTACAAAATAATTAAAAATGCAACAGTTTCACGTCTGAGGCAAAATTTGAATTCCCATCACGATTGCATGAATTAAGTTACAATGAATGGTATTAAGTTACCCTCTCCTTCCCAGTTGTACCTTCTCTTCTACGTTCCGAGAATTCTCAATTCCCATTGGAAGACACGACAAATCGTGTACCACTTAGCGAAGAATAATCACATCAGGTAAATGCACAAGTTGAACACACATTATCATAATATCAAATTCTACCAATTGTGTAGCCATAAACTACAAAAACACGAATTGTGAAATTCCAATAGTACAATTCTCCTGCACCTGAGACATAAAATATTATCGCATTTGTGAGAACATATTTACATGAGTTTCCCAGTATGTAACAATTGCTCACTGATACTGGATTAAAGAGATAAGACGTGATATTAGAGGCATTAGTAACAGTGGAGACAATGAGATAATCAATTATAACAATGTATATATTTATCGCACAAAGGTATCAATTGCCAACAGGCCGACAGGACGTTCATCTTTGTTGTATTAATCGATTTAGTAAGCCCACGCGTCCTCAGTATAATGAACGCTCATTTCAAAACCTACGGAACTCCGGTACCATTACTGCACTCTCATTTTGCTTATCTTCGCTGGAGCTGCAGAGTTAAGGATGATCAATTGGGTTAATTCCGACAGTGGATGAAGGATAAGTATTTGGAAAACTATTGTCGTCACGCGGAATAAATACATTAATTTTTAATCTGGAAACTTAATAAATTTTAACAGGGGAAATTGAATGCGTTAGCACCCAGGTAGGAATGAACGATTTGAACAAGGTTTGATCAGGCTTGATCCAGAATTGACAAAGACTGGTGGAGCCTCGACATCCGAGATTGTGTCAAGCATGAACAAATATTGAAAAAAAAAGATGTTTCCAAGGCTGGCGATCCCACTGTTGGTCGAGCCTTGAGTATCTACCCTCGATGCAACCTTGCGCATCATGATTCAAACAGGGTTGTAATCAAAATCTCGTCTAAGGACATGCGTAAATGCTGTTTCTTACTGGATGAACGAACTAAAGATGTACTCATTTATTGAATAAAGAAAAGTAATTGAAACATGCATTTTTTTGTGAGGAGAGAAAAAATTTGTTAAACTATTTGAACTTGATTAATTATGTGTTGATTAGAAAATGAAAATTTAAGTTTAACATTTATGAGTATTTCTTGAAGAAATAGGTGTCTTTTTTATTGCGTTCAATGAATCAAGTTTAAAACATGATAGAACGAGCTCGATGATACATTGCCCCTCATATTTGAATCCGTCATTGATTTGATGATGGAACGAAGCCTTGTTCTATCTTCGATACCTCGGTCTTGCAGAACCAAGCCATTCCAACCTTAAACCAAACCTTCATTATATATTGACGATCCATGCTTGAATCAATATGCGATCAGAGTGGACTTTTCCTACCCGCAACATTTAAAAATTCCCTGTATTAACTGGCATGCTTAGCGCGTTCCGCTGTATGCGTTCTGTGCGCTGCGGCGTTGCCATCAGTCTTTATAGTTCTCCGGTTGTTAATGAGGGCTCGCTGTCCGGGCAGTCATTGTGGCAACGTCGCTGAGAACTTCACAGACCCTTGCGGCCTCGAAACAAGAAATTATTATTTCTCTGGCCCGTCGTTATGGGATTGTTTACTCGCTAGGAGTTTGGTGAGCCGAGCCGAAGGCGAGGCGGCCAGTGACATGAGTAAAAAAAAAACCCGTATCGAGACCCCACGAACCATATTTTTCGGTAGTGATTAGTACGTTTTCAAGTTTTAGAAAGAGTCCGTCCCAATCTCCGGACGAGAAAGAGGGAAACGGGTGCGGGAGAAAATATTTTTTTAACTTTTCTTCAATTAGCATACAAAAAATTATGCAAAGTGAAGAAAATTTTTCACGATGAATTACTTGTGAACTTAATTTTTGTCCCGAGTCATCAATTGCACCACTCGAATAACGTAAAAATAAGCGCTATTATGTATCGGACAACAGAAAAGCCTTCAACCTCAACACGACAGAAAAAAAAATATCTGCCATGGATAATACGATTCTCTCCGCACATTTGCGTATCTTTTGTCGATTTTTAACACAAGACATATTGACCTTTTTTCGGAGTTCTTACGATGATGTCGTAGATAGCGTCCGGCGAGCGTATGTACGACGGTAAATGCGAGAGGCAATAAAATTACGAGCGTGGGCGCTATTCACTCGAGATTCGATGCTCACGGGGCCACGGGAAAAACGGTAAGAACAATGCGCGTGACCTTAAAGCCGATACTAATGCGATGAGTGGTGTATTGAATATGAGGAATACATCATTTTATGGTAACACGTGGAGATGGTACATTTACTGCATAATGGTTTGGCAAAAGGTCTTCTACTCATAGAAATGAATGTTGGGGCTGTTTCATTATGCTCAAGAATATTTATTATCCATCCTTTATTGTTGAAAAGTTTTTGACATTTCATTGATGATTAAAGACTTGTTAAAATTGAGCGATTTACGACTGACATTTAATAAATCATGGTGAAAATTACAGAAGATGACATTTTCTTAATTTCATGAATTATGCAAATGTCAGTGAGAATTTAAATTTTCAGAATATGTTCCATGAAAATTTCCAACATGCAATAAACATTCTCGGGGAACATAGTTTAAAATGGTTTGCTGTGTATTCTCCTTCGAGTCCATATTTTGTGATTTACTGAGAACCCGTGAAGCTGAGAGACGCCTGTCGTCGGAAGATTGATTTGATTCCCTGAGATTCTCCCAGGGATATCATCATTTATACTCCTGCTCATTAATAAAATCTCCACTCTTTTTAATTAATTTATGTGTCTTTATATTACTTCATCAATCCCACTGGCACAAATAATTTCTGTATTAAAAGATTTAACAAACAGGGGGCTGTAGCGATATGACAGCGAGTATGTGACCTCGGCCTTTTTTTCGCCTTTCTTTGCCATCAATTAAGGATTTTATGCTTCCGAAGGGAATCAATACACAATTTTTTTCCTCCAGCTCTTCTCCTATTCCTTCCCATTTTTATTACAACTAGAATAGGGCACGAGCGCCTGTTAGCCTCGGATGTCCTTTAGTTATCAGTATTGAAATACTATTTTAATAATTTTATTGCCCTCCATCCCAAAGAGAAATCACCACAATTAGGAAAGTCACAAGGGGATGATCGAGCTTCCAAACTACACGGAGAAAAAAATGCAATAAAAATTACGTGTTT